>JAVSCE010008791.1:0-45362 GCA_032199065.1 Smutsia gigantea | reverse complement strand
ATGAGACCCCCAGCTGGGTTTGGGGCCCCACTACAATACAGATTAGATAGCATTCCTTTTTTTAGAACTGGTTTAATCAAGTGCAACTTCCCCTTTCCTCGTCAGGGACTAAATAAGTCCAAGCTTTGGCCTTCTAATTTATCAGGCAGTAAATCACCACAGCAAAGGTCTTGTGTAGGCCTGGGATTTTCCACCCAGAGTGAGAAGGATCCTGGGGACCCAGGCAAAGCAGATTAGATGTGTGACTCATGGTTCGGATAGCATTACATATGAACATGGAAAGGTCAAGCAGGGAAAAACTATTTTCCAAAAAAATAAATTAAAAATTTTAAAGGCCTCTTTCATGACACTGGAATTTTGAACTCTGCTATAAAATTATTTATCAGGACACCTATTAATGTGGATAGATAAGAAATGAAGGATCACCAAGGAAATGAGAAATAAGACAAATTTAAAAAGCATGGACAATTAAAAAATAAAGCAGAAGCAGCTAAAGATATCTAATTTTCATACAACTCGCAGATTTTCATAAGAGGCCGTGTCATTTCTGGGTGTAGTCTGGTGTTCTCTATTGTTTATGTAAAGCAGAAAACCGTAATTTTTTTGTTTCTAGCTATGCTTCCATTCTGAACCTGAAATATTAGTTTGAGTCATTATGGTTAATTACATTATGGCTTAGTACATTAGTTGCTCAGCTTGACTCCTTGGTGTGAATTAGAAGTAGTAAATTTAGGCATATTTGAAATGTTACAAATTTGTGTAAGAGTGTATAACTAAGAGCCTATAATTAAAGAGGAATTCTTACTTAAAATAAAAGAGATGACTAGATGCTCTCTGAGGCCCCTTGCAATCAGCAAATCTAGTGACTTTAGCTAGTCTTGAGAATTCAAACCTAAACAGAAGTGCAGTTCACACACTTCCCAATGGCTTTTTACTCTTCCCAGCCAGCATTTTGGATACACCATCCACTTGTACAGAGGTCATTATTTCCTCTGCTTTGCTCCTGCCAACTCTACGGTGACCTCCTCATGGCCCACTCTAAGCCTTCTAGTGTGTCCCACGAGGTTATGCACACAGTGGGCCAACGTGAGGATCAAAGGAACAAAGGCAGTGGAGTCTCTGATTTGGACCCAGAAGAAATGCCCTTACCTGTGAGGTCCAGAACGCTTCTGTGACAGGTCTCTAATCAGACCATGTACCCACATGAGGGACTGAAACCCATGTTTCCTAAAAAATGTGAAATGTTAGGATAAAAGGGCCACCAATTATTCTCAGCTTGGACCTAGAGAGAGGAAGCTCTGGGCGTTTTTGTAGAAACAGGGATTTTGAATTGTCTTTTGTTTATTCAGTGAGGCCAAGTAGGTTCTAAAGAGGTCTTTGCACAAGAGGGGAGGATGGCAGGCAGGAGGTAGGCAATGGCCACGGCAATGGGAAGAATCCAGCAAATTCCATGGAGCATCTCCCTTGTCTTCTTGTGCTTGCCTTAGAGGAAAGCGATGATGGAGGCTTCTGGGCAGAATTTACTGTGATCTCTTGATTTGAGTCACAGACTGTTACTGCTGGAAAGCCATGGAGCAATGGAAGCTGAGACCAGAGAGAAGTCACTGCAAGCTGGAACAAGAACCTGCATGTTTGGATTTTCTCAGTCCAGTGTTCTGCCTGCCCATGTTGGCCTCAAAGATACTTTGCCTCCCCTTAATCTTCATCCTCATTTCATTCATTCTAGGAGTTCTTTTCTTGTTCCCTTAAACCACAGGCTGAATACTTGATGAAGTTTTTGGTGGTTCTGTTTTATTTTGTCTTGCTCTAGCTCTTCTGGGAGATAAACTCATTCAGTGTATCTGCAATTTCGATCACGAACAACCATCTCTCTTAGATTAGAGGTGTCTCCTCAGAGGTCACTCCATCCCACACCTTCCTCCAGTGAGCATGAGTGCTCAGAAAGGTGACCCAGCCGCAGCGGAGAAGAGGAGCCCAGGGGACTCCTGTGACCGTGATGGATGATGATATTGCTGAAGAAAGTCAAAACCATTTGGAGACCAGGGTTTGATGAATTGCAGGAAATGGCAGGGTTGCAACCACTCCAGAATTCCTAGGGACTGATTGTCATTGGGAGACGATAAGAATTGTAACTAGCATATGAAGGAGGCAACACCAAGGCCAGAAGTGGGGCAGAAGTGTTCTGTGTGGGTCTCCTGATACATAGCATTTGCCCCGGGGAGAAGTGCTTACAGTGTTTTTAACTTACCTGAGACTTATTTCTACTTGTCGGCTGAGGCCAAGAATAAGCAGAAAGGAAAAAGAAAGCCACTGTAAAATATTCTGCTATGAAGACAGAAAATATTCATGGCCCCCCAGCCCAGCCCTGCTCCCAGGGACACTTCCTCCTAGAAAACAAACTCACATTGTAGAATCATTAACTTGGGCATAAGGCTGCCAGGAAAGGGACCACCAGGCCATCATTTCTTCCTATATGAATGGGCCTCTACCCTTCAATAGGCATCGCTGGATCAAGACATAACTGGACCTTTGACTACCTTTAATCTGTTGGTAGGAAACCCAATAAATATCAAGATGGTATTTACACAAGGAAAGAATACAACTGAGGCGACTGAAAACATGGTCCCACTATATGTTGCTATGACTCGGTTCCATAGAACAGCTGAGGGTAAAGCTAATAACTAAAAAGAACAGCAGTGAACGAAAGCATGGGGAGGAGGCTGGCACCCAGTAGTTTCTCCTTCTTTTGACCCTTTGAATAACCCAAACAATGAAACTTTCATTATATTACTCTGAGGGTGTTAGTAATCTCTGCTGTCTCCCCTGTAAGTTCTTCTCTGTCTGCCTCTCTGTCAAGTACAGACTTTGGTGTCTAGTACATATTCCACATGCATGTCTTAAATCGATTTCTTTCTTTCAGGGGGTAAACCCAAAGATGGAATTTTGTAGGACAAAATAGGTCTTCCCCTTTCAACCCAGTTATTAAATTATTCAAAGCATAAGATATTTTTATAAAAAGCCTGTAGTGTTTTAATAAGGCCAGCTATTTAGGAAGTGGTGACAATGTGCAATCTGCAAAAAGGGGAAGCCTCAGAGGTGCTGTGGTAATAATGCAGTTACTTAAAGAACATTTAAACTACAAATATCTCTGTGGTTTTCTATTTGGTTCCATGCTACAGTCACTCTGAGAATTTCTCAAACCTTGGCTAATCACTTTAAAATGTAAGGCTTAGCAAATGATTATACTTCCCCAAATGCTCTGGTTCTTTCAGTCCACCCCCTTTTTCCTGCATTTGAAAAAGGAAAGTATTTTAATGCCAAGAAGAGCTACTGAAGGAAATCGAGAGAATTTCAGGAGGCAAATGGGGAAAAATTAACTGTAACTGAAGATGCAGTAAAGTTCCAATTCCTGATACAAAAAATAACTAAAACATAATGAAAATATTGGCTGCTTTCAAAGGCCAAACATTTGATCCATTGAAATAGTGGGATGCGCTTGGTTTGTATAAGTGGGGAGAAAGCTCTTCTTAGAGGGATTGGAGCCCTTGTGTTCCAGTGTGCGCTGAATCAGGTTAAAGGAAGCAGCTGGAAGTGTGTGTGTATGTGTGTGTGTGCTCATGCATGCTCGCATTGGTGTGTTTGTATGCTTTGATTTGATTTGGATTGATTTTCATCGTTGTCAGTATTTTTTCATTTGGATGATCACTGACTTAAAGTGGAAATCTTTTGCACAACCCTATGAGTGGTGGTGTGGTAAGAACTTTCTCAGGGAGATAGAGTTAGGTCCGTGGACCAGGAGAGACATTGATAGACACTACAAGAGCGGCATAATTATGACTTTCTGACCTTTGCATTTGACCTGCCGAAGAGGAGTGACCCCGTGGCTTGCCTCTCATCTTGGCCAAGGTCAGCAGGAGGCTGTTATTTGGCTGTGTCACAAATGTTCATCGAGTTTACCCAACTAGATTATGAGTTTCTGGAAGGTAGGCATCATGCTTTATGCTTTTAAAATATGACACTTCTTTAAAAAATGTCTTTGTGTCTGGCACAGTACATGAAAGATACATAAGGTATACTTGATGAATGGAATCAACACAGCTTCAGATTGGAGGCTCTGCAATCGCTATGGAGTCATAAGCTCACTTCCCAAAGGGTCCAGGCTTAGGTGTGCTCATTATGACCTCCCCCCAAGCCTTGCCACCAACAATACTGCCTTTCAGAGGTACTCCAGGGAAAATCTCCCACCAACCATTTCAGAAGTTGGCATTCCTGTATCTAGTGTAGTAGACCAGAGGCCAGTAAATCAGACCATCAAAACTAGGATCTTTAACAGGATTCAGAATCCTGAGCTGGATGGACTATGACACTACTTACACTGATATTTTGGTATATGCAAAGTGAAGTATTTCTATATAACTCATTTTGGTAATAATCATAACTGACATATTTTAAGTACCTATTATATGCAATATTCCAAACCATACGAACACATACGAAACCTTTTTTTTTTCCTTACAACATCCTTTAGTGTAGGTATTGGTGTTCCTACTTAACCAGTAAAGAAACTGAGTCTCAGGAAGACTGAATCATAGAGTTCATAGTTAATAGCTAGAAAATAGCAGAATCAGGATTTGAACTCAGTTCTCTCTGGCTCCAAAGCCTGTATTCCTGCCACCAAACATACTGCTGTTCTAAAAGTAAGCAACTAAAAAATAAAACATTTAGTTCATCATAGATTAAAAAAACTATATATATATTGCTTAAAAGAAGTTGATGTTTAAAAGAATTATTCTGGATGTTTTCATATTCAACCATTGTAATTCCTTTTATGGACTTAAAGCTTTCAATTTTATAAACAACTATATCTTTTGGCATCTCATTTTATCTTCACAATAGCCTTATGTAGTACATAAGGCCTAAGTAATTTGGAATCCAGACACAGATAGTAAAAATGAGGTCATGGAAAGGTAAGAAACTTGCCCAAGATGATCCTGCTGGAAAGTGGCCGACCTAGTAACCTCTTTCAGATCTTTTCACTCTTCACTATTTCATAAACAACTCCCTGCGTAAGACGCTTGGCTCATGTACCTGAAGACTGATATGATCCCACTGTGAGCTATCAGTCGCCATCATATAAAAAAAGTCAGTGGAGAAGCCATTGAGGCAATCCTGGGACCTGATCTCCCCATCCTACATTCTGTTTATGACTTTAATGTGACTCCCAGGGTATTCTTTCCTCTGTGAGACAATTCATAGCATCATTGCACAGAGCTATGTAAGTAATGTAATTTGGGAGTTTGCAGTTCAAGGAGTCTCAGCATTTCTCCATGTCTTGCTTTCAGATTCCTTTGCTAGGAGAGACATCCTGGAGACAGCAGGAAGCTTATAAGTAACTTGGAATGGAAACACAATTGCGACTGTTTTCACAATTGTGTTTTAGCTGATGATTTGCATACCTAGCTGCTAGGGCTGTTGAGCGGTGCCCTCCCCTCCCCCATTTCTACTGTAGCTTTAAATGGAATCTAGAGAGGCGTGGGCTATTATTGACTTCTACTTAACAGTGGGTGGCAGGAACTCAGGAGTTTAATCCCAGACCTGCTACTAATTTCCTGGATGGCTTTTGGTCCATCCATTAATCTCTCTCTATCACCGTTTCCTTCTCTTGAAGAGATAGCAAGAATAATGGGATGTTTTATGCATTAACACATTTATGATCCTAATGTGCTCTGTGAAAGTATGGTTTTCTGGAAATGCTCAGTGGTAGCAGGTAAATCAAAAGAAAACCAGTTTCTTTTTCTCTAATATGACATATTGGCAGGATCTTTTTGTGACTGCCATATTTAGAAACTAGAACTGAGATGAATTAAAGAGCTGAGTGGTTTACATGAAAAGCACGGTATTTTCAAATGCTCAGTCCTGAGTTATCTAAAATAATCACAAAGGTAGTTTAAAGTGAAGACGAGTACATGAGAGATTTTTCTAGTATCAGGACTAATAAAATTAAAATCTCCTATTTTCTCAAGAGGAACATTTCCATTATTCATCTGCAATGTAAAGCTAGGACTGGTCTCATTAGGACTTGGGATGGAAGTACTTAATTTTTTTTTATATAAGAGAACACTTTGGTTATGAATTTTACAAATATTTTACTACATCAGCATGACTTATATGAGACCAGGGAGAACAAAATAACCTCCAAGATGTCATTCTGGATGAACTGCATTGCATATTCTCTAAGAAATGTCCTCTCCTCCTTTGTCTCTATAAATTCTTCAGCCTCCTAGGAAGTGATGGGAAAGCTCAAAGGAGAACTCAAATCATGTGTGTGATGACCTGTGCAACATAGAATTAAAATGTGCTTCAGGTATAAAATTGCAGTCTTATTTTTAAAAAGTAATTCTATAATTTAGATACATTGGGTTGTTTTTACCTCTGGCATTTTCTTTATTCAGAGGCCTTTTTTTTTTAAACATTAGAATTGGGAAAAAAGAACAAATAATCAAAATTAGTTCATTTTTAAAGAAACCAGACAACTTGATAACGTTTTTCCTTGTAAGGTAAATTATAGTGTCTGCCTTTTCAATGAATTACTAGTCAACTGAGTATAAGTGGACCATGTGGTTATATGAGAAAATATAATCTAAGATAAATCTGGGGAAAGCCTTGAGCAGGTTAAGTTGCCCTAAAACAGGACAGTTTGCAAAGTGCTCACACTGTGCTTTCAAAAATCTACAATATTGAAAAATGATGTGGAGGGTCTTCGTGAATAGACCTAGATATTGCATGGTGGGAAATATACAATGTGTCAAATATGCCAAATGCAGGAGCCATTTTGGAGTTTGTTTTTAGAGTTTATCAATCCATCTATCTATAAATCATTTATAATCGGTATAGTCAAGGGTCTCAGAGATGATAGTAATGTGAACTTACACACAGTGTACCATAAAGCTCTTTGATGACACTCAGAATGCTGTGGGAGACATACCGTTAAGACTCATTTGAATACTAGATTTCCCATGTAACTTGCAAACTAAAAATCCCCTCATAAATTATTTCTGGTGATTTTAGTCTAGGTTATTAAGATCTATCTTATTGAAAACAATAAAGAATTCTGGATACAATTTTTATTTAAATATTAACTTAAAATCTTTGACATGCTAAAAAATAATGAGGAAACCCCAGGTCAACTTATGGATAAAAGGAAATATCCAGGAAAGTAAGCGGAATATTAGAATATCCAGGCAGCTTATGCCCTTAAAGTATTTGCCCATGTAGCGCACTTGGATTTGAGGTCAATGGCCCAGTGGAGTAAGGGGGATAGAAGTCGAGGCCCAAGGCATGCTAAAGATTAGGGAGTTTTATGCAATAACCTCAGTAATTAAGCAGGGGCCCAAATAATCAAATACTCAGGGGTAAATGAGAACTAAACTAATTCTCTTCCCCTAATGTTAGGGAGTGTAAAAAAGATTTCATCAGTGCCCAGTATACCAGGAGAAGAGAAGGAAAGGAGGGAAAAAAGCAAAAAAAAAAAAAACCTATCTCTGAGATATTTCTAGATGCATACAGATTTTCATCGTGGACCTATATAACCTAGGTGAGCCCGAAAACCACAAGCCTTAACTTGAGATGGTCTCTGTCTAGAAGCATCCTAGGTATCTGGAAGAAATAAAAACAAAGCTCCTGTGGTAGAGGAAACTATTCATCCTAGGTTGCAGATTATTTTTCAAGGGCAATGATCAGTATGCATTCAAAGATAACTAGGCCCCCAACAAAACAAGGTAATAGAAGTAAGAACTAGAAGAAACAACAGGCAGCAGCAGAAATTGGTCAGCATAGATATCCAATTTTGTAATTATCAGACCCAGATTATAAAACAGCTACCTTTACAGAGTTTAAATACTAAACAAAAGCTTGAAAATATCTATAGGAAATAGGAAACCAAAAAAAGTGACTGAGAAAATATTTAGGGTTTCAGGACCTCATAATGTAATTGAAACCTGCAAAAAGGTAGAAATTACTTCTTATCCCTGGAGCTTCTTCTCTGATTTTGATCAGAAATGTGATTTTCAACATGGTCAGTGTCTTTATAAACCTCAAGGAATCAGTTAACAGAGTAATATGTCCTTGACTCTGTCTACAGAATAGTTATCTCAGCAAGTCAATGAAAATCATTGTCCACCACCCCTTCTGACATAATACAACCCTCAAAACAACTAAGATGAAACTGAGTTCAGTTTAGTGGTTTCAGGCGCATAGAAAGTGATGATATAAATGATAACTACTGTTTTATTTTTTACACCAAAGTATATTTTATTCTAGCACTTATAGACAGAGCAAATAGTTGAATAGTTCCCTCCACCACAGAGGCTATGCTTTTATTTCTGTCAGATATCTGGAACATCTCTAGACAGAGACCATGCAGAGTCTTTTGCATGGATAAAAGTCTTTTAAGATAGTAAGTCCTTTGAGGAAGGGTGGGAAGGGAGGGACAAGGGGGGAAAAGGGGCATTACAATTAGCAGATGTAATGTTGGGGGGGCACGGGGAGGGCTGTACAACTCAGAGAAGACAAGTAGTGACTCTATAGCATCTCACTATGCTGAAGGACAGTGAGTGTAATGCAGTTGTTGGGGGGGACCTGATGAGGGGGGTAGTTTAATCACCATAATATTGCATGTGTAATTGTAGATTAATGATACCAAAATAAACTATTAAAAAAAAGATAGTAAGTCCTTTTACACATCTCATTTGGAATCACAAAGAAAAACTAAGGCTAAGTTCTGTGTTCCTGTCACTGAACAGTTCATGTTCTTTTGAATATTAATATTAACTGTCTCTAGATAGTTTTCAAATATTTATATCAGGGTATGTTTTCTAAGTATGTGTATGCATGTATGTGTATGTGCACATTGTATATTTGTGATATATATGGTAGTTGTGTGTGTGTATGTGGGTACATGTAAGAGTGGAATTAGTGTGCGTTTATGAGTATGTATGTGAATGGAGCATGTGTGTGTGCGTGCACATGTGTGTGTGGTATGTATATACCAGCACTCAACATTTTTGAAATGAGACTCAGTGCTTTGGGTCATAAATCAGGATTTCTTTCTTTTCTTAATTTCAGACTTATTGCTGATAGCCACTTGTAACCATTTTCCCAAACACCTATGTGGAAGAGGGAAGCTTGGAGGGTTGATGAAAAATTTGCTTCAATTCATTGAAAAAGTTTCTCAAAATGGACATGAGCCAAAGACTGGGGCTGTGTGTATGTCTGAGCTGTGTGTGCAGTGGTGGTGTATGTGTGTGCATTCATGTGTATATGTGTGTTGTGTGTGTGTACTCTGGTGTTTCATGTGTGTGTAATGTCTGTATGTGATGTGGTATGTGTGTGAGTGATATGGTACATACATGCCTGCATTCTTTAAGCTGCACTGTAGGGTTCCTGATATGTCCAAATCTGTCATACTTCATCATTTCTTTCACTTTTAAACTGACTTCAGTCAACATGACAAAAAAAGTTGAGGTTGCTATTTTTTGGCTGTAAAATCGTTATTAAGCAAAATAAACTTGTAAGTAAAATAGAAAGCACTGGGAAATAGTGATTTTTATAATAGTTAGAATATTTTTAATTGATATTTTTGAAGTATAGTTTGGATCCCCTTTAGCAAAAGGTTCTAAGGGTCCCTTTGTTGAAGGGTCATTTATATCATCTCAACAGTGCTCTAAAGCTGGTGGTTAGCAAGGTTCTGACACATAGGGGCGGTAACTTATAAATATAATATATAAAACAATAAATATTTCTTGAATAAATGCATGAAGACATCAGAACAAAATGATAAAAGCACAGAGTTCATCTTGGACAAGTTCCTAAACCTCCTTGTGCCTCATATTTCATATCTGCAAAATGGGAATAGTATCTACCTATTGCAGTCATGAGGATTAAGAGTTAGTACAGTTAAAATTCTTCGTACAGCGTCTGGCACACAGGAAATAAAATAGCAATGTAACTCTCATCATGGTTATAGTCATTGTTTCCATTCTGTATAGACAGGAGACTAAACCAAGAATTTTTTAATTTTCCGATCATACATCTAATCATTTCTTTAAGAAATAGGATGATGTCAAATCATGCTGTATACCTGAAACTAGTATACTATTATATGTCAATCATATTTCAATAAAAATACATCAATAAATAAAATGCTTGAAGCAGATTGTGATGTAGTAAGTGCCATGTACGTGTGGCTGTGATTATATTCCTGGGTACACTGCTGCCGCACGGGCCCTCATTTTAGAAATGAAGTCGTGAAGACCAAGAGCAGTTCAGACTTGCACAAATTATAATCAAACTCAGCTTCAACGTAGAAAAACACATTTCTTGACCCTCACACCTCCCACACTCCACAGGGGAAAAAAAAAAGAAATGGTCAGGTTGACTTGGATGTTATTTGCTTTCCTTATTCCATCTCATCTGGGGGAGAATCTCTGAAGGCAGGAAAAGTGTGAAAGTTGTGTCCATGACTCCAAAGTTTGAATGTAGTCAAATACCCCGATTTAGGGAGAGGGTTCTCTGGAAAGCCCTCTTCCCGTTGTGTTCCCAATTTCCTTTAATTCTAGTAACCCCCTGTCCTGAGCTCCCCTACAATCTGGAAAGAAAATGGTTTTTGTCCGCCTTGGAAGGAGTATGTGTAACCTGAACAAATCAATCTTGTGGCCGTCACATTCCCTGATGTAGGAATGATTATTCATCTCTTTTCCGAGCAGAGTTTTGAGGAGCTGAGAATAGCAGGCACTGAGCGAATGGGATCAGTGGGAATGCAGACCTAGAGCTCTGGGGGAAGAGCAGCTCAGGGCAAGGAACACCACCCTTCCCTCTGCACCGCATTGGCCTCTAGTGGCTCACAAGCAGCTGACAGACGGCTCAATCATTTCCTCGGGGCCAGCGGGCTCCCGGCACCAGCTGGCTTTGACATTAGTGTTGAGGCCCTGACTGACAGGGGACTTGTCCTTGGCTGAGCCCTGGAGGCCCGTGAGAGTCTATTCAAACTCCTTCTTTAGTCTGTTGATTTACTGTCCCTGTTGGCCGGTTGTTGATCCATTTTTCCTCTCCGTTTGCTCAGAGGGCACCCCAGAAACCATCCTCTAGTAATATATTTGGTTTATGATTTCCTCAGGAGCTAAGGAAGAAAAACAACATAGGCCGTGCACCTGTTGAATTTTAATGTGCACAGGGCTCTTCGGCAGGACAGCATGGAAAGACAGACTGGGCAGTTCCCAGACCCATATGGAGCTCACATTACTCTATCAGGATACCAGCAGCAGAATTAGGTCTCTTTGAAATATATTTACTATTTTATTTATAGCTCCATTTAGTCCCGGCTGCCTGTAAGTCTGAATCTGGCCAATGCACTGCTGCAGGGTATGGTTCCAAATAGCAAATATCAGGGAGACAGCGTAGCCTAGAAGCAGCCAGTGTGCGCTGCAGATGGGTGGGAGTCTTCTCCATGGTTTTTCTGATTTTTGAGCCCAAAGACAGCTCTTCGTTACTGACTTCCTCACAGACCCCAAAGGTGGGTCGTATGCCTCCTGCCAAGTCCTTAAGAGATACTTAGCTGGTCTTGAAGGGAGTCAGTCCAGGAGAAATTAAGTCTCCTCTGCCTCTCTTTCTAACCTTTTTTCTGTTATGCTTCCTTTATGCAGGATTACAGGCTACTTGGAATGAACCTATTCATGGAATACGTATCTTTTGTAGTGTGGACTGGATTGTTTAGGGAGTGAGTAATACTCACACATCAGACACAAAGCCCACTGATGTCTGACCTTCCTGGTTCAGGTGTAGGTTTTAGAGATTCCAAAGTCTCTCTCTCTCATTTCCCCTGAATTTTAAGAGACAATTAAAAGGAATCAGGGGCACAGAAAAACGAGAGCTGTAGTGAGCAGGTACCATTTTCAGCTGTATGTGCGTGGAGGAAGCAGGTGAGTTGGTGTAAAACGGTAGTTTGGCCAGTGATTTCTGGGTTTAACACTTACCAGGGGTTCTTACAGTGTAGCTCTCAGACCAACAGCTTCAGTATCACCTAGAAGCATTTTAGCTATTCAAATTCACAGTCACCACCCTGTACCTACAGAAGCAGAAACTCTGGAGGTAGGACCTGGTGATGGGGTTGATCCAGGTGCACACTGAAGTTGAAGCTGTTTTCTTAAACATTTGTTGCCTTTGACTGTGGTGGGGAACCTTAGCCAGGGCAAGAGAAGTGTTGTGCTTAGGACACAGGAGGGCTTCCAGCACAGCGATGACAATGGTGGCAGGCGTTTTCAAAAGGATTAAAATAACAAAAGCATAAATGACACAGATTACTCTGGCTGCTTTGATCCTGGCAAGGGAAGGGGGTTATTTTCTCCATTTATGAGAAACAACAGCCATATGTCTCTATCTCCTCTACAGCTTTCAGGAACTCTAAAAGGCTCACTTTTGAGCTCTTCCCCATAGGTGACGCTCTTCAAATGTATATGAAAGTCCATCATAAGCCATCCTTCTAATGAGCTCATCCCTCGTATCCCTGCATATAGATGTAGAGGCCAAGTGGGGACAATATTTTGACTCAGTGGGTCCACATTGTCACGACCACAGCAAGCTACCTTCTAAGCTACTACAGTTTTTACACTTCTGTGTAGAGCTGGTTGTAGCCGCTTCTCAAAACAAAGAACAAAATAAAACCACCTTAATCTCTTGGCAGGCCTTTTAACAATGGCAGATATCTGGAGGTGGGCATTAAGGAATTCTAACCAAGTTTCTCTGGGTAAGATCTTATGACTCCCAGGAGCACCCAGCCCTCAGGACTCTGCCATCAATTGGCTTGGTAACTGTGGTTATTTTATTCATTGGGTCTTTGTTTCCCCCATCTGTAAAATGGGGCTGGACAAGAGGATCTATCTTTGACAGTCTAGGGTTAACTAACAGTTTCGTGGAGAAAAATGATCTTCCTCTAAGAAAGATGTCTCTTTGCTCACCTAAACATGTGAAATTTCCACTCCTCCTTGAAATATTTAATGGGGTCTTATTGAGTTCAATAAACATTTATAAGGAATAGATTCACAAATGGTCCTGGTTACCAGTGTCACCTTAATGTAGTTATGCAGCAGTACAGTCAACATAGAGTATACTAAAGAATAATGTAATTGCAAGAGTTACTTTATTGGAAACCAGTGACTATATCTTGACACAATAATGCAGTTAGGCTGAGGAGAGGCAAGGTTTTTCTCTGGGGCAGCTAGGCCAAGTCAAGCTTTCTGCCATGCTTTAGGGGAAAGGGTTTGGAAGGCATCCTGCTGGGTCTTTCCTTCGGGTGTCCACACAATGGCCTGCAGGTGCTAATCAACACACCTGCAAAGCCTTGTCAACACACATGCCAACAACTTTTAATAATCTCCAGCTGAAATGACTCTAGGTCCTGGGAGAATGCTGCCCCCTTAACATCTGGGAGGAATCTCAACTTTAACACCAGATCCAAAAGACTCACCATCAGGAAACTGCCAGGTACTAAATGTACATTCTTGGGAGGCTCTGGTCTTTGCCAGATTTTAATGTTGTTTCCACAAACCTTGGTATTCAAAATCCAGGCTTAGTCCTTTGATTCTCTGCCTGCAGGTTGCCTGATGATGGTTCATAGTCATCTTGTAAAATTCAATTAGGAGAACCAAAAGCCCCATTAAGGACATCAGCCCTAAAGACTAAAATGAAAGGCATTGGTCCTAGGACGACATAAGAGAAAGAGAGGAAGGAAAGTGAAAGAAAAGAAAGAAAGAGAGAGAGAGAAGGAAGGAAGGAAGGAAAAGAAAGGAAGGAAAGAAGAGAAAGAAAGAAAGAAGAAAGAAAGAAAGAAAGAAAGAAAGAAAGAAAGAAAGAAAGAAAGAAAGAAAGAAAGAAAGAAAGAAAGAAAGAAAGAAAGAAAGAAAGAAAGAAAGAAGGAAGGAAGGAAGGAAGGAAGGAAGGAAGGAAGGAAAGAAAGAAAGAAAGAAGGAAAGAAAGAAAGAAGGAAAGAAGGAAGGAAGAAAAGAAAGAAGGAAGGAAAGAAAGAAAGAAAGGAAATAAAGAGGGAGGGAAGGAAGGGAAGGAAAGAAAGAAACAGAGAGAAAGAAAGGGAAGGTTTTAGAAAGAACCACGCAATTCAGGATTAGTGGGCAAGTGGTGTAGCTGGACAATTTTTAGATCCTTTATTGGGCTCAGGAAAAAAGCTCTTCAAATATTCTGTTTCATTTTGAGTTTGACTGTGATTAGTGGTCTCAGGGAAGTAGGTCAACATTAGTATGAACGTGTGTACTTCCTGGGGAAAGGTCAGACTCATTCATATACTGTTGTTACCTCTTTTAGTTTCCTAGGGCTGCAGTAACAAAGTAGCACAAACCAATGGCTTAACAGAAATTCATTGTCTTAGAGTTCTGGAACTAGGAGTCTGAGGCCGAGCATCGGCAGGGCTGGCTCTCTCCAGGGCTGTGAGGGAGAATCCGTCCAACCCCTCTCTCCTAGCCTCTGATGCTTTGCTAACAATTTTGGGTGTTTCCTGGCTCATAGATGCATCACCCTGAACCTCAACATCATGTTCACATGACATCCTCCCTGTCTGTGTCTATCTCTGTGTCCAAAATTTTCCTGTTAATAAGGACACTAGTCATACTAGATTAAGGCCCAGACTACTGGCTTAGTTTTAACGTGATCATCTCTATGAAGACTCATCTCCAAATGAAGTCACATTCTCAGGTCCTGGGGGTTAGGACATCAACACGTGAATTTGGGGGGGTAACATGATTCGCCTCATAACATTCCCTTTCTATATCACCCTGGGTAAAATGGAGTGGTCATCCTGTTTGCCTCTGATCAGTCTGTGTTGATATGGAGAAGGGGCTCTGATTTAGTTTTACAAGGAGCTGAACTGGGGAAGCAGATTGGTTTTCAAAGATGGCTGCTCAAGCACTTCCTTCCCAGACGTTCTGCACTATGGCTCTGGCATTCTCCAGCAGGAGGTGGAACCAGATTCCTCTCTTCATCAGCTATGGCTGTGCTCAGTGACTCAGTAGAATACAGCACAAACACTGTCCTGGATCCTCTAAGGCTAGTCTCGTAAGCAGTCTTACAGTTTCCGCCTGGACCTCTTGGTGGCCTGGATGTCTTCTTCTTGTGGGGAAGTACAAGGCTCCAAAGGGAAGCTTATATGAGGGGAAACCAAGGTCTTTTAGCTGAGCTTCCATTTAACAGCCTGTTGTCGACTGCCAGCCATCTGAGAGAACCATTTTGTAAGCCCAGCCCAGCGGGGCTTTCAGGCTGCAGTCCCAATTGATATATGATTCGACCAACCCCATGAGGTATCCGGAGGGAAAACCATAAGGCTGGGCCCCGGTCAAACCACAGAACCTCTGAAAGGTAAAATTCAATTTTCGTTTCAAGCCACAACATTGAGGGGTGGCCTGTTCATACCAGTCAGTAGAGCAGTTGGCTATGTTCAAAAAATGATTTATCTTAGCAAAACGCAGAGCTTTATTCTAAGGGCCAGAGGTTATTTAAAATTATTTTCACTCATTGAAAATCATGTGGAAGGGCCAGACCCCAACTCGGCAGAGAAAAGAGCACCTCTGCGCACCCACCAAGAGGCTAAGGTGTTCACAAATTGTGCGCCTGGCCGTCATGGGCCACTTGCCTGGGGGATTCCTCATTTTAGCAAATGATTCACTACCAACTTCGAAAGCAAGCTTTTATGGTATATATAGAATGGATGAAAGATAATCTCTGTAAAAATGTGCATGGGTCACTACATGGCAACATGTATTTTGATGGGATTAATACTTTAATATTTTATGTGAAATTTTACTAATTTCTTTCTCACCGATGATAGTAGAATTCTAATCCTAAATTCCCGGTGACTTGGCTTCAGGATTTAAAATCCAGTCTAAGAAGTGCCTCCACATTTCTTAAAACCAAAAATGGAGTTTCTTTCTCCTTTTATTATTATTATTCTTTTTATTTTTGGATCTGGTTTGTAAAGAAGTGATAGATTCAAGTGCTTTAAAAATATGGATTATTTATCTTGAAAAAGGAAAGGTAAATTTAAAAAATATAAATATATAATAGTTTTGTGTGACCTTAAGCATTAAATAAAGAGAGAGAGAAAGTAACGAAAAAGTGGGGAGGAATGGGTTCCAGTGTGTGACACCTTTGAGTTTTATCAAAGCTGAGACATTGGGGATGGAATTAGCTGTATTAGACAACTCTAAAATGCCATTTTGGTATGTGGCTTAAGAAGGCAGAGATTCATGACATGCATTTACAGAGGAAATCCTGATACAGGATTTCTAAATTCCTGAGCTGTGTTGCGGGAGGAATTATTAGGTAATTTATACTTTAGATAGAGAGCATTAATCTCAGTTTAACAGCAGGCTTAGTGGAATAGTAATTTTTTTAAATAAGGAGGGATTTAATTTACAATTTTCTTAGGAGGAGCATTAAAGAAGTGATATGCAATCATCAAATTATGTGTCTAGAAAGGATTCTTAATATGTGCTTTATCTCCTGGATAGAGAGTAATTCAATTGATTATAATTCAGTCTCTTTAGACTGAAGGGTTGTTAACAAAACTAATCACAGCACATCTTCATAGTCTTAGAGAGGAGAGGAGAGGGAGCAGGCGAGGAGGGTGGAGAAAGAGAAAACAAAACATAGAATGGGGCACACAGAGTGCAGCTCTCACAGTACAAACAGCAAAGCCCAGAACTAGAATCTGTCAATCTCAGTGTAGTCTGTGAAAGTGCCTGGCCCTACCGATGGGCCTGGGAATGACAGAGGATGGCTAAAACTCTGCTTTAATTGAAGCTAGTTTTCAACTCCTCTTTTGCTCCATATACTTAGATTAATCAACCAACCAACCAGCAAAATATAAATCCATTTAATCAGTCAGCATATTTCTATTGAGCATTAAGCACAAGGCTCTAGGCTAGGCGGGGGCATGGAGTGGGTAAGGAAACACACACAGTCTCTGCCTTCCTGGAGCTTACTGTCTAGTAGAATACATTTCCAACAACCACAGAAAGAAATGAAGAGCTGGAGCTGTGATTACGTTCTTTGAAGGAGGGTTTACATGCGTTTATGAAAATATGAAGATATTAAACATAGGGAGTTTAGGGAAGATGTCTCTCACTACATAGTGACAATGGGCTTGAGAAATAGGACGAGTAGGAGAGAAACAGGTGAGGAGGGGAAGGAACAGTGCTCTAGACCGAAGAACAGCACGTGCAAAGACCCTGTAGAGTCAGAAGCAGTGATACAGGCAGTCTGAAGGCAGGCCCATGGAGCTGGAATTCACCACATCCTTACCTCCATCCCAGCTCTTGTCTCCCTCTCTTGTCTTCTGCTTTCCAGTCATCTGAGGCTTCTACTAGCAGGAAGGGTGTCCTTCTTAGTGGTTGTGAAGCCATCTGCTTATGGGTTGGTAGGAGGGAAGAAGCCCAGCAGGAGTGACTTGGCTCACTGTGTTAAGGGGCATTTTGGCCTGAGGCAGCAGAGCTCAGAAAGCCTGGGTCACACCTGGAGGTGGGGAAAGTGCCAGAGGGTCAACAGGAGCCAGTGATGGTTCCTTCATTTGTTTACCTTTGGGGCAAAGGGCTCTGTTAATTTTAATCCTCACCTCATGGCACATTACCACCATTGCTCTGGGGAAGGGTTCTCTCTTGGTTTGATCTATGTAGGCATGTCTATATGTATTCAGTTATTTTTTTCTGTTTATTTTATTCCCCATTCCCCACTGGCTCCTTCTAAGAGATGTGATGCACATGCCCTTAAGATTGTATGTACCCTGGTGTAGAGTTGTTTTCTGTATGTATGTTTGCATTTTAAAATTTTCGTAAAAGTCATCGTGCTGTAGATTACATACTATTTCTTCATATATATATTTTTTAATTCAGCATTGCATTATTTCTAAGACCTATTCGTGTTGCCATGTATAATATGTACCACTTTTAATTGCTGCACGGTATTTCACAGTCATTGTCCATCACAATTTGCTCATCCATTCCTTGAGTGATGAGTCCTGTCTTAGTTTTTCAGGCTGCTATAATAAAGAGACTAGATTGGGTGGCTTAAATACTATCCATTTATTTCTCATAGTTCTGGAAGCTGGGAAGTCCAAGATCAAGGCACAGGTAGGTTTGGTATTCAGTGAGGACACACTGCCTGACCTACAGATGTCTGTCTTCTGGCTGTGTCCTCACATGCAAGAAGAGAGGAGAGAGCTCTCTGAAGTCTCTTTTATAAGGGCACTAATCTCATTCACAAGGGCTCCATCCTCATGACCGAATCACCTCCCAAAGGTCCCACCTCCAAATACCATTGCTTTGGGGGTTAGGATTTCAACATATGAACTTGGGGAACACACATTAAGTCCATAACAAGCCCCTAGATTGCCTACTCATCCCTGAAACTGAAGCACCTTGTTATGAACATCCTCCTCTGTGTTAGTCAGTGTTCAGTCAGAGAAGCAGAACCACCAGGAAGGGTATAAAATAACGGGTTTATTATCAGGATTTGAGCTTATGGAATCGCAGTAGCTGGTTAAGCAGTTAATGTGTGGCTGTAGCTTCTGCTTCTGGTACTGGGCCTGATGTCAGCAGGGCAGATGGTTGGGGAGAAATGTGGACATGAGGTAGGGAAGAGCAAGGGTGAACTGGAATCTGCAAGGACAACCTGAGCTTGCATTACTGTGTTGCTATCTCCAAGCCTCCATCACTGATAGTGCAAATTACCTGCAGGAGAAGCTGGAGCCCTTTGTCATGTCCTGGGATTTGGAAGAGACCCAACATGAGTTGGAGAAGCTGTAGGCTCAGCTGCTACCCAGGAGATGCTCACTGCCGGCCCAGAATGGTGAAGCTGGAGAAGGAAACCTGGCAGGAACTGCAGGAGATGCTGGCCAACAAGATGAGCTAGCAGATCAGCAATAATGTGCAAGAGCTACCATAGTGCCTGGTGCTCAGCATGACTTTCCAAGTGTGAAAGTTTATGTTGGCTGCTTCCCTTCTGCCTTTCAAATCTCATGTGAAGTATCCCATAGGCCAGAGTAATTCAGATTTATATAGGGATGAGAATTCTTGGAAAAATAATCCTAGTGCAAATCCACAGTGTACATTATTGTGTTTTGTGGTCTTGTGTGAGCAACTATTGGTAGTGGATTTCTCAGAAGTGAACTGCTCAGTTACAGAACATCTGTGGACTCAATTTGCCTATGCAGTCCACACTGCCCATCAGAAAGGCTGTACCAGGCTCCTCCTAGCTGTAGGGGTTAGAGTTCCCATCCCTTAGCATTTAACAATTTCCCTACTTTTGTTAATCTGAAAGTTTTCTGACTACCCATGTGTTTTCACATTCCTGCATATACTTGTTCACCTTTCGAGTTTCACTTTTTTTGAATTGTCCGTCTTTGCCCATTTTTCTATTAAAATTTCTATCTTTTGCATATGGATTTTTCAGAGGTCTTTTTGTATTCTAGGTGCAAATCATATATTACTTTAGCCATTGAAACAGCTTTTCCTAATAGTCATTTTCTGTTTAATCTGTTGATGGTATCCTTTGTTAAGCAGAAATATTGAATTTTGTAATCAAAGACACCAATTTTCCACACTATGATTTCTGCTATGAGGTCACTCACATTTCCTTTGACTATCAGATCTATGGCTTAATCTTCCTTTTGGTGCTATTAATTTGGAAGGCTTGCAGGGAAACTCCCCAGGAGAGATTGGATGAAAGCGAGAAGATTATAGGTAGAAAAGAAAATTAAGTAACTTTGATACCAATCTCAAACTATTTTCAGTATAGATGACCATGTCATGTGTGAATAAACAGTTTTTCTTCCATTATAATCTGTAAGCCTTTTGTTTACTTTGTATGCCTTGTTATGCTGGCAAATCTTCAAGACAATGTTTAATTAAAGTGCTGAGAACAGATACACTTATACTGATCTTAAAGAGGAAAGTATTCAGTCTTCCATCACTAAGTATGTATTTAGCTGTAGAATTTCAAGATGCCTTTTATTAGGCTGAGGAGGTGACCTACTGTTCTTCGTTTGAGAACTGTTATGAATGGATGCTGAATTTCTTAAAATGCTTTATCTGCATCTGTTCATAATCATGTTTTTCTTAATCTACTGATATGGTTAATCATATTGTTTAACTCTCAAGTGTTGAACCAACCTTGAATTTTTCTGGTCTTTTTTTTTTTAACTTTAATCTCATTGATGTCATTGTATTTTAAAAACTTGTAGTTTGGGTTTTCTTTGTTGCTAAACTAGATTATAGAACCTATCAAGTATACAGCCTGACTATCAGCTGGAGTGGTGTGTATGTGTATGAGGGAGATGAACGGATGAGTAGAAAAGGATGCAAGGAGATGGGAGTTTGAAGAGTTTGAAGGGAAAAGGATTTACAGATTGGCATTTTGGAGCACTTGATGACTAATCATGGCTATTACCTGTGTCCTTCTGATGAGAATATCTGGGTAAGAAGCCTGATTGGAAATTGAGGTTTTTCAAGTCAAGGCTGGCCTCTTGAACGGTCCTTGGAAGTTATAATTGTGATTATTATGATATAAATAAGTGCTTTGAATTTGTTAGCAAGGGTCATACAAATTAAGAAAATATCTTAGCATAAAAAAGGCAATAAACAAAATATATTAAGTAAAAACTAATACAACCATAGGAGAACATGTACATCCATAACATGGTGGGAGATTTAAATTTTTTTCACAAAACAACAGAGTCAACTAAAAACAAACAAAAGTGTATATATACAGAGTATTTGAATAACACAATTATCTCTTAGATATGTGCACATATATATATATATAAAACATATATAAATGCTTAAGTACATGTATATGTAAAGTCATGCATGTGTATGTATGTATACATATATAGTTCTGCACCCAAGAGAGAATACATATTCTTTTCACCCTGTACAGGTCACTTATATAAATTGAATGTGTCCCAGGTTACAAAAGACATCTCAAAAAAATTTTTTTAATTATAACAATACATTCAGAAGTAAGCACAGAAAGGTATCGAACCGTTTCCCATAGCACCAACACCGTTTATTTTTAAATTCAAAAAATTAATAAATTCATGAGCAAAGAGAAAATTAAAATGGAAACTGTAATATATTTGGAACAAAAAGATAACAAATGGAGTTTCTAGTATCTATGAGAATGAAGCCAAAATGATTCACACGAGAAATTCTATACTCTGAAATGCATTTAAAAAAGAAAAATGGTAAATGAACTAAGCCTTTAACTTACGAAGTTAGAAAAAACAAACAACAAAATAAACAAAAAGTGATTCAGAAGAACGAAATGGTCAAGAGTAGAAATTAAAGAGTTAAAAGAGAGTGGATCAGTAACACAGAAGCTAGATTTGTGCAAAGTCTGTGCCAAGTATGATAAAGAAAATAAGAAAAGTTAAAGACTACATCAAGAAATACATAACAAAACAAAATGGCCAAAATAAATAAAAACATAGAAAGTTTACTAAAAATTAAACAAAATTACACCAACAAATTTAGTGCCTACATGCACTGGTCCACTTTTTAGGAAAATACACATTATTAAAATTCTTCCAAGCAGAATTTAAAAACCTGTGACCATTTAACCTTAAAAGGAATTGAAACAGTAAAGCTCTACTCACCTATGACTAGGCCAAGATAATTGCATGTTTTACTAAAATTCTAAAGGCCAGATAATTTTCATCAAACAAATTATTCTAACGCACAGAAAAAATAGAAAGTTACCCAATTATTTTAATAAAACTCGGTATGACCATAATCCAAGGGTAGCAAAAAGGGAAATCAAAACTAGAGATCTCAGTTATAAGTGCAGGTGTAAAAATCCTAAATGAGATTATTAGGCAAAAAGAATCTAGCAGTGTTTTAATAGACATATTATGACCATATAGGATTTGTCTTGGGAATGCAAGGATTCTTTGACAGTTTTTTTAAGTATCAATATAATTTACTACAGTAACAATTTAAGGACAGCACCACACATTTATTCCATTAGATATTACAGAAACATTTTATATATTACAATATCTATTTATAATAAAAAATGTTATAATTTTATTTTGGAATAAACAACTTTTTTAATCCAAAAATGGTGTCTACTAGAAACTTACAGCAAATACGAAGTAACAGTGAACCATTAGAAGCCAATTAAAGCCCATCAGAAAGATGAGGGGGCCTGTTCTTACTCACTAATTCAACATTATACTGGAGAGCCTAGCCATTTATTAGAAGGCAATACAAATTAAATGTAAATATTTGAGGGCAAAGAATGAAATTTCGTTCCATACTGTAATGAGTGTTTAGGTGAGCCACCCAGATTTCCCTCTTGCATGACAGAAGCATTCACTTGCCCAGCTGCTGTGCGTGTTGATGAATGACAGCTTACAGCTGAGTTCCCCCTTGTGGTGGTGGCTCTTGGCCAAAAAAAGCTGCCTTACTCAAGGTCTCACCCTGTTCCTGGATGTGGCTTTTGTGCAAAGACTGGATAAGATGAAGATATAAAGGTTTTGTCCTGTTGCCTCAGCTCTGCAACTCCGCAGGGCCATCCCAGCTCCGGAGCTCTTGGGGGTGGGGAGGGTGCTGAGGGGTAGGGGGGTGAACCCTGTGGCCTTTGTTGTGAAAGCATCACAGTCCAACTTCTTCCTCTGCCTAATCTTGCTACCTTCCCTTCCCTGAGAGAGGCTAAGCTGGGAATATCTTCCTAATAAACGTTCTGCATGAAAATCCCCATCTCAGAGTACACTCTAGGGAACTTGACCTAAAACCTATACTGAGGATTTCGTGATCTAATAGAACCCCTCCCAAATAAACCAGCAAAATATTAAGATTAACAAAATGGTCTATCATAATGACCAGTAGAATAATACAAGATCAATGTGCAAAACTCAGTAGCATTCCTTTAATCAGCAAAAAACTGAGAAGATATGTCCAATAAAGTCTCTTTCACAATAGCAGCAAAATGATAAAACTATGACAAATAAAATTTAAAAAATACTCTAAGTAGTACAGCACGGAGAATATTGTCAATGATTCTGTAACATCTTTCTATGTTGACAGTAACTGCATTAGTTGGGGTGAGGATTTAATAATGTATATAACTGTTGAACCACTGTGTTATAAACTTGAAACCAATATAAAATTGCATATCAACTATACTTAATTTTAAAAGAGTATATCAGACATTAGATATTAAAAAATACACTGGATCTTCTTTAACAAGTGATAAAATTTTTTACTGAAGAACATTAAGGAATACTGGAATAAGTGGAAAGAAATGTATTTCTGTTCTGTCACAATTGCGGCTGATAATAAAATGTTCCTTAGGGCATGCAATAAGAAATAGACAAAATAGATAACAGATAAGAAAAAATAAATGTAAATCAAAATATTTTATTGCAACTTTCAACATATGAATTTACATTTATTCACCAATATTTTTCTAGAGAGCTGTGCTTTAAGTATTATCTTTAAACAAGATCATTGATTTTTGCATAAATCATATCCATAAAGGCAGCATCTTGGATGTCCATTTTCATTTTCTTTGAAGTGAAACTAGTAGTTAAAATACTGATGAAGCAATTTGACCATAGACTTCTAGAATTTCACCACTTTCTTGTCCTAATATTTGACCAATTTCTCACATCGAATTTTAGCAACTTCCCTTCTTCATTGAGTCTTTCTAAAGCATGGTAGGAACAGCAATTCTTTTTTTACACGTAGCTAATTTGTATAATATTTAATTAAATTGCACAATAATATTAACTAGTGCCATGTCATGAAAGGGTGTGTATGCTTTCAGCCCAATTGGTGAGAAATGAAGTATGTAGGTGTTCTGGGAATGTTCTTCTAGTTGGGTGCTTTCAGAGTATGGTGGATGTCAGTGAGCATATTTCAATGGGGAGTTTGACTCAATATTGTAAAGATGTCAATTCCTCCAAAATTAGATTATAAATTTAATGTGACTGCCAGAATTTTCATAGAATGTTCTAAAGTGATTATCAAATTCCTGTGTAATATTTTTAATAAAGATACAAATGATAGAAATTGAAGAGATCAAACTAGTTCTCCTAGATATTAAATATGAGTTTATAGTATTGGTAAGAGTCAGCATGAAAGAAATAGATCAAATAATAAAGAAAAAAATCTATTCATATATAGGAATTTGGAATAGAAAGTGACATTTGAAAGTCAGGGGAGAATGGTATTAGGACAGTTGTCTCTCTATATAGAAAAACATTCTAATGGCTTCATCTTATGCAAAAATAATTCTAAATGGATAAAAGGCCTAAATGTTAACATATACATTCTAAAAACCTTTTAAAAATCTTCAAAAAGCAAAAGGAAATATTGATAAATTTGACCATACTGAAAAAAGAAAAAAACTCTAAATAACAAAAAGGT
This sequence comes from Smutsia gigantea, assembly GCA_032199065.1. NCBI lineage: Eukaryota > Metazoa > Chordata > Mammalia > Pholidota > Manidae > Smutsia > Smutsia gigantea. The sequence continues at coordinate 20,877 of JAVSCE010008791.1, read as the reverse complement.
ATCATAAGCAAAGATAAAATACAGGCAACACACTGGGAGAAGATATTTGCAATGTATTTCATAGACAAAATATTTGCCTTTAATATATATAAAGAATATCCACAAACCAACACAAAAGAACAGACATCTTAACATAAAAAAAGGGCAAAATGCATAAATGGACAATTCACAGCAGAGAAAATATGAATGTCCAATCAAATATGAAAAGATGCTCAATTTAAGTACCAATTAGGAAAATGTAAAATAAAACAATAAATGAGACACCATTTCACCCTTCAAATTGGCAACAAATATGTAAGTAAAATGTAAAGAATGACAAGTACTGGGAAGATTGTAGGTCTGCACTCCGATATATTGCTGATGGGACCGTGACTTCACATATCGTTTTGGAGGGCAACTTAGTAGTATTCATTAAAATTAAAAATGCATGTACCCAGTAATCCTCCCTTTTTTAAAGTATTTAACTTACTCTTGCATGTGTGTAATGAAACAGGTACAAGTGGGTTCTTTAGATTAGCAGTGAAACAACCCATAAGTAGTGGCATGCTCAACAAAACGCATACGTTCATTAGACGTAATACTCTATATCACAGTCAAAAGGAATAGACTGAAGATACATGTGTATGTATATAACAAAGTATGAACAAAATAAAGAGGTGTGCTACATTCCAAAGAACTGTTTGAGTTTGCTAATTTATACAGGCTCATGGGAATATTAAGGTAGCCTACCTAATCTACTAGGACAGGAGTCCTTATTAGAAGACATAGTATCAGAGACCTTTCTCTCTCATGACACACACACAGAGGAAAGGCCATGTGAAGACACAGTGAGAAGATAGCCATTTACAAACCAAGAAGAGCAGTCTAACCAGAAACCAACCCCGTTGGCACCTTATCTTACATGTCTGGCTTCCAGAAATATAAGCTAATAAATGCCTTTTGTGTGAGCCACCCAGTCTATATATCTTGTTATACCAGCCCTAACTGACTACAGATAGCAAAAGGAAATATTTAGAAAGCATTACTGGTACACCAGGCGCATTTCATTTTTCCACTACTTTTTAAAAAACTAATTTGCTTCTTAATTTTTATTTCTAAGGCACTTTGCGAGCAAGCTTTACCTTGACAAGTCTGAAGATCACTAGCCTGGAAGTGTATTCTCTTTCAGGGCAGGAGGGGACAACCGAAGTTTGACTCCTGACACCTGTGGAGGGCTACCAAGGGTCTGGTGAAAGCAACTTGCCTTTCACACTGCTTTTGTCCACGTATATTTCACCAACACTGGACTGTAGGCTGCTATCTGTCCTTCCTGATTGATCTGCGCTCTGCGTGTACAGCTTTGAGCGGCACCACCCACTCCATTATTTCCCTGGCGGTAGGTCCTCCTGAAATAAACTAACCAGTACAACTCTCACCATGGAACTTAGACAATGTTTTATAATGACCTTCATTTACATTCATTTTCCCCTGGGACTGGAAACTTCTTAGAACAGGATTTTTGCCTCAATTCAGGATTTTCCAAAATTAACAACACCCTGATTGTCTGGGGATTTTGTACAAATGCAGATTTTCATTCAGTAGATCTTTTCTTTTCTTTTCTTGTGGTGAGAACCTCTAAGATTTACTCTCTTAGCAACTTTCAAATATACAATGCAGTAGTATTATCTGTAGTTGTCATGCTGTACATTACATCTCCAGGACTTACTTGTAACTGGAAGTTCATACTGTTTGACTCCCTTCACCCATTCCACCAACCCTCAACCCACCTCTGGCAACCAGCAATCTGTTCTCTGTACCTATGAGTTGTTTTTTTTGTTTTGTTTTTTGTTTTTAGTTTCAACATGTAAGTGAGATCATATAGTACTTGTCTTTCTGCATCTGACTTAATTCACTTAGCATAGTATCCTCAAAGTCCATCCATGTGGTTGCAAATGCCAAGATCTCACTCTTTTTCATGGCTGAGTTATATTCCATTGTATTTATACACCATATTTTCCTTATGGATTCATCCACTGATGGACACTTAGGTTGTTTTCCATATCTTGGCTATTGCAAATAATGGTGCAGTGAGCATGGGGGTGCAGGTTTCTTTTCCAGTTAGTGTTTTCATTTCTGCAGGTAAATACCCACAAGTGGAATTGCTGAATCATATGGGAGATCTATTTTTAATTTTTTGAGGAATCTCCATAGTCTTTTCCTTAATGGCTGCACCAACTTAAATCCACCAACAGTGCACAAGGGTTTCCTTTTCTCCACATCCTTGCCAACACTTGTTACTTTCTGTCTGTTTTGTAACAGCCACTTTAACAGGTGTGAAGTGATATGTCCTTGTGGATATCTGATTTGCATTTCCCTGGTGATTAGTGATGTTGAGCATATTTCATGTACCTATTGGCCATCTGTGCATATTCTTTGGAAAAATGTAAGCCCCACTGGCCCTTAAAGCCAGGCAATCTAGAGATGTCCCCTGAGCAGCGTTGCAAAAATTGGGGTCGTACATGAATATAGAAGTTCCTTTCTGGGAGATACTGGTGAGCTGTAGTGAGGTAGATGGAGAACACAAAGATGGTGTCCCTGCCTGTATTCCCTGAGAGCACCACCATGGCCTTTAGATGTGTGCCAGACCTAAAGTCTGCCTCTAAAGCTGAAGCTGTGGGACTAGCAAGTAGGCCCTCTTCATGGAAAGGCTGGAGGTGAGTTTCAGTCTGCTCTCTGTGCAGTGACTTGGGGGTGTTAGCCTTCCAAGACCTGTCTCTCTTATTGTTTATAGTCCCATGGGACTACAGGGCCCCTGGCCACCAGAGCCAGCTGACCTGGGCAGTAGCCATAAAAACCTGGGCACCAGGTGTAAAAACTGGGGTACCAGACACATCAGGGCTCCCCTCTGGGAGGTGCTGGCTCTGTGGAGCACAACGGAGGGAGAGCACAAAGATACCGCTCACCCTTTGAGGCCCCAGGACAGGCTTAGGAAGTCCTTAGATGTGATGTGTGTTAAATTAGAAGCCTGCCACCTCAGGCTGCAGCTATGATGAAAAACTAATAGACCTTTTTTCACAGACAGATTGAGCTCCTGGGTCTTGCTGTGCCCTAGACTGGTAGCTGTTTAAGAATTCCTTCTCTGTTGGTTGCATTCCTGTGGGACCCATGAGTATAAATCCTGCTGGTCTCCAGAGTCAGGTGAGGTAGGGGTGTCCTCTCAGTGGTGGTCACAAAAACTGGGTGTCCAGATGCAAGCCCTTGGGCTCCAGATGTGCATCGGAGCTCCCCTGGGAGACACTGGTGCGTTGGCGGGCGGCAGAAGGAGGGGGGCAAAGATGGCACTCGCTGGCTACAGCAAGGCAGATGGGGTTGGAAAGATGGGGAAAAAGAAAGGGAAAAAAGAAAAAGAAGAAAAAAGAGGAAAAAAAAAGGAAAGGAGGGAAAACAAGATGGTGCTCCATGGCTGGAGCATGAAAATGGCACCCGTGGGAAGGAAATAAAAAAAAATGGTGCCTGTGGCTTTAGGGGAGCAGAGGCAGGGACAGGGATAGCGGCCCACCCTGGAAGGCATCCTAGAAGGTCCCTGCCCCTCAGGCGGATGCTTTAAAGTTAGGAAATGAGTCCCGTTCACATAATACCTGGGCTCTTTTGAAAAGTCTCCCTCTGCATTGCGCCCTGGAGCGGGGTGAGCTGGTCCTGTGCGCCTTGGCAGCCCTTCGTCAGTTTACTATGACCCCGCGGAGCCTGTGGGCAGGAGCTCCACTGGACTTCCAAGTCAGATATTTGGGGGGCCCATCTGTCAGATGCCAGTCTTAGAAGCTGGGGTGCCTGGTGTCGGGTACAAACACATCGCTTTTCAGGGAGAAGCTCCAGTATTTGAGTTCCCCCTGACTGGGGCTTACAGCTCCGGGCGTGGGGTTCACAGTGAGATTGGGTCTCAGTCTTTCCTACCCACTTCGGTGTGGTTTCCTGCTTGTTTGGCGATGTGAAGGGTTCCTCATGCCAGTTTTTAGGTTTTTATTCTAAGGAAATTTTTCCATAGATAGCTGTAGATTTGGTATGTCCGTGGGAAGAGATGGGTTCCGGATCTTCCTACATCACCATCTTGACCCAGAACTTCCCTGAGATAGCATTTCTAAAATCTCATGCCCCCAGATGATGCTGACGGCACTGGTTCTTGACCCACAGCGAGCAGCGAGGCTTTTTGGTCCTTTTGTGCTTTTAGGATCCAGAAGAACATGGCTGCTTATGCTTATGCAAAAGGGTGCTACTAACTATTGTTCCAGTGGCTTTCAACCCTGGTTTCACATTAAAATCACACGGGGAGGCTTTAAACAATTCTCTTACCTAGGTCCCACCCTGAGGGGGTCTGATTTAATTTGTTTGGAGCAGAACCTGAGCAACAGTAAGTTTTAAAGTTGAATGTGCCCCTTGGATTGGGAACCCCTGGTTGATTCTGTGAACTCTTTGAAGACAGGGATTCCTGGGCCTATTACAGGGCCTGGCACACTGGAGCCACTTAGCATAAGTAGTAAATTAACTCCTTTTTTTTTTTGGCTCCGGTTCATTGTTTCTCAGATACTTCCACATCTTCAGGGTGGGCAGAAATTTTTCGTAACAAGGTGGTGCTGGAAGTGACACATTTATGAGGTGACAAAGTCAAGGGTGAGTGTGTCAGGGGACGCTGAATTAGGAAGTAAGCCAATTCTACGGCATCTTATGGCTCAGAGTGGGTGGTAGAGGGGCCTCTTTAAGGACGTCAGGCCTTTTAAAGTTACAGCAAGAAAGATGCTTTGCCCAGATCGTATTCCAAGTAACCGCCTTTAACAGTGAGCAACCCCCTTTCAGCAATGAGCAAATTTGAAAGAAACACTTTATTGTTTGGTCCATTTATGTATTTTTAAATATTGGGTGTGGATGTAAATATAGAACCAAACTGACAGAAGACCAAGCGTCTAGCAAAGACGATTATTGACAAACCTATACTGACCTAAAATTCTTCAGAATTTTATTTTAAATAATGATTTCAAATGTTTAAGAGAGTAGGATAGTCTCTAAAAGAGGCCTTAATCATGAATAGAAGAAAGAAGCAAATGGCCCAGGAAGGTCTTTGTACCAGAAGAAGGGGCAAAACACCTGTTTGAGGAGTAGGTTGTAGTAAAGGCTGCCTTGAGTTGAATGGCTTCTGGAAACATCCAGTAGACCAGGTCCAGGTATGTGCTCAGTGGCTGGAGGCAGAGCAGACCAGCTCACGAGAGCCCATTGTTAAATTTTCAGAAGGTCTGTGAGCCAGTTATGAAACACATCCATTATTCATATTTAAATCATAAAAGCTTACACGAAATAAATTACATGTAGAACAAACTAATAGATAACTCAAAACTCTTTGCTTCCTAATTATTTTGCCACATTTCACTATTATGTAAGCTCTGGAGATAACTTGTGTCTATTGTAGCTTTATGGTGGAAATACTGTATAATGATGTACTGTTATATATTTCTGTCTTACTCTGCATTCAGGGACGTCGTGGTGGAAGCTTGAGTATTTGCACTGTGGAAATATATAAATGATGAAGATGAGGGTTTAATTCATTGTTTTGTTGACTGTCTAATCTTAGGAAAGTGATGGAGAAAATGTTAATGATTCATATTAAATAAATCCATAGTAAAGAATGTTACAGTGTCTTTAACTATTACATTAGGAATAGCACAAAAGATTGATGCCACAACAATTCTGGATTTGAAAACTCCAATCCAATTCAGCAAAGTAGTCACTCAAGTCATTGACAAATGAGTGAAGTATGGACATAAGTCTCAATTGTCGCACTTTCTTTTTACTCATGAATACCTTATCAGTAATAATAAAGGAAAATTCAACAAATATTCGTGTGAAAAGTACACTGGTTGGTCAATTGAAGTCACAAGTTGGCTATGGATGAAGAAGTTCAGCAGAGTTCAGTGAAAGCATTCTGTGAGACTGAATTGGCTATATGGAAATTATAATAAAGAATATTGTGTATTTTATTATTATTTGAAAGTTATGTGCTGTACCTCCTTTACACCATTAAAATTTATAATGGATTGGTGTATCCATATATATGTATTCTCATTTACAGAGAGACATTTATTAAATATTTACCAGCCTATCACCGGCTAGAGGCAACCTGTACTCTGTTAAGAAAACAGGGGAGCAACTATGCCAGGAGTTAGCATGGCACAGGGCTTCAGTCTGTGACATGGTCTGGGTTCACATCAATTCTGAGTAACTGTGAGCATGTTACTGAACCTCAGTGTGCCATAGTTTCCTCAACCCACTTCATAGGATTGTTATGAGGTTCAAATGCAGTAATACACAAATAACATTTAGAATAGTGCCTGGTGGCACGTATTAAATCATTATTATTTTATTATTAGAATCAGGAGACCAGGGACCTTAGCTTTGGATTGTGAAAAGTTTTTTTCTGAACTTTGGTTTCTTCCACCAAATAAATAAAAGTAAAAGATGCAAAAAAAGTAAAAAGTAAATTAAAAAAAAGCTGTGCAAAGGATTGTCATGGGTCCTGGTTCTCATGAGAAGGTTGGTGGATGTGGTTTCATTTAAAATTGTTTTTTTATGTTGATTTGGCTGCAAGGAAAGACTGAGATCAATAGGGGACATTCGTTTCTGAGCAGTCACTTCTCTGTCTTCTGCCCCTTCACACTGCATCCTGGTATTAAATCAGATCACATCCAGCAAGATGCTTTGAAAAGTGAGGGGTTAGGATTCGCTGATTTGTACTATTCCTGATGGTGGCCAGGATAGCAAAGGCTCACTGCCTCTTATACAAACATTTTGGGCCAGGTGAACTTCAGAATTCAGAATTTTGGGGTCTTGAAAGACAATAATGTGCACATATGGCAGGTATATTACATTAAAACCCCGAGGGGGGTTGATGCAACAACCTATAATCAAACACATGGATATTTCTGAAGTGAAATCAATTAATATTCTCACTAGGTTGTACGAATAAAGACTATAAACAGCCTAACATTAGTTCAGATTACATTTCACTACCAGAGGAGTTCAGATCAGGTGACATATTGCCACCGAATGAGTAATGGAAAAACTGTGGGCTGGAAAATGGATAGGGGGCTGAGGACCTATAATGACCAGTCAAACCTGGGAAGTCTACCTAGATGACTGGAACCCTGGGAATGACTTTCCACCCCATCACCCCTCCTCTTTGTCACTGGGAGATTTCTAGAGGGAATGAGCAGAACACACTCTGTCCTTCGCACTGTTCAACAGCATTTTCATCATCTCCCATACCACCAGACAAGGAATCAGGCCTGAGATCTTGTGAGAGTTTGACCTGGAAAGTGGGTCATGCAAAATATGCCTACCTGGTGTAGTGAGCAGGTTTGCAGGTGACCAGGAAAGAGAATGACTCAGCCGTGGAAGAGGTTTCTATCGTTTCACAAAATACCAGTTCTGGATCTCAGGGATGACCAAATTCATTTAGAAGCTGACTCTGGGGATAAAACTATATTTTAGCCAAGAGTCTTAGGAAATGGGGTTTCAAGCATCTTGTCCAAGAACCTGCCTTTAACAAAATCAAGAAGCAGTGTGTTTCGACGGGCCCTTCCCCTCTCTACAGGCTTTTACTAATGACAACACTACCCAGACCTTGGGAGATGTCCATCCTATTCTAAGCTTCTCTGCTATTCTAGAACAAAATTCCCCATGAGGGACTACCCTGGATTCAGGAATAAAGCTAAGCAATAGTGTACTTATGGTCCAACTATTACCACTGAAGACCTAATCTATTTTTTCACCAAAGAGCTCCTATTGTAAAGGATAGACAGAGTAGAGAAGGAAGCCACACAATGAGGGACAAACATCTTTACCACTGCCTGTTTTATTGTACGTTTGTGACAATTTTAACTTCTATGCCATAAATTCTTTGACCATTAAAGAGTAGATTTTCCTCAAACATTTTCAAAAAAATTAATATACCAGGAAGATACTTCATGCTTCTTGGGGGCTTTCATATTTGCTACCAGAGTGCCAAAGACATGGAAGAGCATGTGTACTTCAGCTTCAGAAGCAATGAATCAATGTGTTCTCTGAGCTGTCCTTGGAGGACTGGGCTCATTTACCATATTGTTCTATCTACATCTTCCTAGTGGGTCAACCTGCCACACGTCTTGGTTATAAAAGATAATGGCCATGTTATGATCATCTAACCCTTTTCCTTTTATGTGTGCAGAGACTGAGAACCAGAAAAGTTGAAGGATATGCTCAAGGCCACAGAACCAGGACTACTTGCTGGATCTCCTGACTCTAACCCTGGTCCATAGTATAGGAGATGCTGATATGGGTCAGAGAGCAGGTGAATTACGTGCATGAACCAGACACTTCTCTCTTTCTTTTTCATGTGACCCAGACAGGTAAAAGTAGTTGGAGATATATTTACTGCATACTGCCTTTTGCAAATAGTTAGTGTCTTTTCCCAACTTATTTTTATTTGAATAACAATTTAACAGTGATACCAGGTCTTCTATGCAGAGATTAGAGATAAGGCTTATAAAGTCTCTAGTGCATATTTGCTACCAAAGAAGTAGTGAGAACAATTATATTACTAACAGGACCAGTTAATGGTTTTACTTTTGTTGGATTGTTTGGTTGGTCGGTTGGGTTTTTTTGTTTGCTTTAGTTTTTTTGGTGCCTATTCTACACTTACAGGATCTTCCAAGATAGAATTGTTAGGTAATGGAAAATAGGGAAATTTCCAACATTGTCATTTCCTCCTAGGAGAGGTAGCCTGAACTCAATGAAATTATGATTATTAGTCTTTCAGAAAATGTATTGCCTTTCTCATTATATTAAGTTGTACTAAGAACTGTGATTATTCTTATAAGAATTATTGATATAATTATTCAAATTTTGATATCGACTACCTCTTCTGTCATTACTTTAAGGGTCACTTCAGATGATGTGGACTCCAGCATTTCAGAAACAACCCTGATGTTTTCAGAATTCTTGAAAGCATTAAGGTTGCATCATGATGGGATGAAGCTACCCAGAGAACAGCCAGGAAGGAGTTGATGTGGCTCTCACCTCCACAGTGAGCTGGCGAGCCTTCCCTTTAGTCCCAGTCCACACCACACTCCCTCTGCCCTCTCTGCCAGTCTCCTCAACAAGAAAGAAACAATGGAGACATGGGAGAGAATTTGCAAGTCTTAGACTGAAATCCTGGAGACAGTTATATAACTCAGTAGATGATTGGATGGCTAGTTCACTTATTCTGAGACCATTAAGAGAAAAAGTAGCAAGGTTGTGTTCAATCTGTTAACCCATCAGACTTTTATCTGACTCTATTATATGCTAGGTGCTAGCCACAGAGTTGACAAGTTGGTTCAGCAAGTTCAAAAATAGTATTCTAAGCTAAGGGTCTACAAGAATTAAAGGCATTCCCTCATACACAGTCTGAATGATTAGTACTGCATTTATTTGCCACCTCACCCTGCTGGTCCTTCCTGCAGACTGACCTACAACCATAGGAAATTGACTGGGTCCTTCTTTCCAGTCTTGGTTAAGCAAAGCAATAATAAAGTGATTTTGAAGGATATTTGAGGTTCCCAAGTTATGCCAACCTACTAAGGACTGATTATCTGGGGATCTGCAATGCTGCCTTTTCATTCTAGAATGATCTTTCCATTCTAGAATGGGGTTCTAGCTTCATCACTTGACTTTGGGATTAGTGCAGTGGCTTGCCTGCTGATTTCTCTAGAATAGTCTTTAGAGGTTTAAAAGCAGAAACAGGAGTGGATTCTGAATTTAGAAAGACAGAGCTCATAGAAACAATATTTTATAATCTGAATTTCAAACCTATCCACCCACCTTCCTTTGACTGATTAGCTATAGCATCTAGAATTCAGGACAGGTTTTAAGAAAATTCTACATTTTGTTTTTCTTATACTCCAAGACATTATTAAAAAAAGGAATAAACTTGTCTCATTTGAGCACAAAAAAAGTTTGTGAAGTTAAGGTATGTTCAGAAAATTATATAAAACTATGTAGAATAAATAAGGAGAGGACTGAGAAAAACAGAAATAGGGCCAATGAGATAGACATGTTTGAGAAAACTTAAGTGTGTGAAATAATATCATATTCTTACAATTATTAGGAAACACATTTAGGTAATTATTAGTTTTGGTCAATCTTTTGTCATACAGATAATGGCTTTCTCATGCATTTATTGTGTAAGTTCTGATTTTTACATGTCAGGTTTTATTAATCAGAGCAGCATTTTAAGAGGGGGTTTCTACTTAAAGGAATTTTTAGCTCATAAGTTGTTTATTTTCGAGATAGAATCTGGCTATTAAAATAGTATGCACATGTACAAATAGCAATAAAACCCTAACTAAGTGAGACTGGTGAATCTTGGATCTTTACTTTCCATGTTCGGCTGGTCAGGATTAAACAGAAGAAAAAACGAGGGAAGAAAAGAATATTGGATTCTACTAAGACTTTTGCGATGTATTTGAAAGCTGAAAAGAAAGTCTAGGAAATAAAGAATGTTTTTTTTCCCACTTAAAATTTTAAAAGCAATTTAAGTGCCTGTAAAAAAAAGTTGCTTTTTGACTGTTAGTAATCTTTTCGGCAGACGTGGAAAGGGAAAACCTTTATACCTCTGTATTTTTAGTTCCTAACAAAGGACAACTGTGCATGAATGGGGAGAACATTAACCCCCATTTGCCCTTGAACACAATCTGTGATCATATTGTGCCAGCTATACCGGTGAACACCAAAAACAATTAATTATCTGAGGTTTCTCAAACATCTGGATTCTTGGCACCCAGAACCGAAACATCTGGACATTTCAATTCTCCACTTGTTTTCCAGGTTTGACATTGTGTCAGGATAGTAATAGCTATGGAGTACTTCCTGTGTGCAAGAGCCAGGCTGAATATTTTACTTGCATTTGCTTGCCTAACCCTCACAACTGAACAGGTCCTGAATTACAAATGCATTCATTTTACAAACGATGGTTCTGAGGCTCAGAGAAGGAAGTGCAGAGCTGAGTGGAGAACCCTGTCTGTCTGATTAGAAATTCTGGGCTGTTAACTATGTTCCATTTTGCCAAAATAAGTACAGAGGGTCAGAGCAATAAATGGTATATATCCAATTTGTGGCTACACTATTTAAAGAAAGGGAGGCCATACAATATCTAACTTTAAAAATATTACTCAGAAATTTCACCGGTGTTAGCCCATTTGATAACTTTAGGGAATTCAATCCTCTTGAATTTCTCTGACTTATAACATGGACATATTCAAATTTACCTGAAAATTATGTATCCCAGGTATTTCATTTGGGGTAATAACAACTAACAATACTTGGATCTGCTTTGTCGGGTTACAGAATTAATAAAATTTTTTTAAAGTAGATAAAAATATATTGAATAAGGAAAATCATTGATGTCTGGGTTAAAGATGAATATTCTAGTTCTTGTACCTAGTTAGTTGTTCTAGTTTTAACTATGTAACCTTGAGCAAGTTACTTATCTCTTAAGCCTCAGTTTCCTCATTTTTAAGACACAAATAACAAAACTTACTTCATCCGCCTTTTCTGAAGGATGGGATTAAATAATTCATGTAAAGTGCTTAATGTGTTGCTTGGCCCAGAGCATGGTCTCCAAACATTAGTTACTATTATTACCATAAATATTTGTTATCACTTAAGCTGGTACGTGACAGAACTGGAATTCAGAACTACACCTGACGCTCACTCCTGCCAGTAGGAGGTCACTGGAGAGCAGAGAAACCTCACGCAACTGTCACCGCCTCTCCATTACACATCTTCACATTCCCAGAAGCAAGCAAGCTCCCCTTCCTCTGTTACTACTGCCCCCTGCTGGCTGGAGAGGGAAAGAAGACATGGTGGAGGTGAAATTCAATTTGCTTTCCTTCCTAAATCCTTTCTCTCACTGCTCTTTGCCAAGTCTTCAGATTTCTTTAAATATTAAAGCTGAATAGCCCTAGCTCCTATAAAAGGATGTGAGAGCATGAATATAATCATTGTTTCTTTAGTACTGTAATATTTTATGGTTATGTAGAAATTCAATGTTAAAAAAAAAAGAAACAGAAAAATTCTATGATGAAATTTCTCTGGATAAATAATTAGTCATGCCCAGAGACACACTGTTGGGATATTTTTTGATTTTTCAAAACAGACAGATGGTTTACACATCTTCAGCATTCAGGGCTTTCTGAGGAGCATTATATAATCTCAGTGCAGTTACCAAATGAAATAAGAAATTTCTCGTTTGGCAGATGGAGCTTGCATATCGAGTTCATAAATTTTAATACTTCTCCCAAGTCCAAAGTCAAAGACAACCTGCTCCAGGTCAGTTTCCCATTTGCACTTAATTAGGGAGTGTGTTTTGGAGGTCAGGGAAAACCAGTAGAGTACATTTTCATAATAGCTTTCCTCACAATAAAATTATTTGGAAGGCAGTTATCCAACTTTTTCTGGAATGAGGGCAAGAAAAACGGGGACATGGAGTGAAGTTATTGGATACCTTATCTGGAACTGCCCAAAAAGTTGTCTGGGATCCAAAGAACACACAGTAGCTTCTGGATCAGGCAAAAGGAGCCACATGCTTTGATATTCCCAACAATTTTCATAACTGTGCATTTTTGCATAATTTTAAGGATTCCAAAGACTCAAGAACAAAAGCCTCATAATTGTAATCATGCCACAGTTAAAGAAGTAGAAGCAGTAAGTCTCCTGGTTCAGGAAAAAGTGAATGTGTGGATTACAGAAAATGGTTGGTAGTTAGGACAGGTACCAACCTTGATGATCTTGTGCACTTGGGTTTCTCAAAGATAACACAATGAGCCCAAATACATTACATTTCACTTCCTGAATGTGTGATATTGTTATACTATATGAAAGCACGCTATACTCGCGTTAGCCTTGTCCTAAAACATTCTGAAGATGGATTCTAAGTCGCAAACTAGGAGTAGAAAACCAAATCAGAGAGAGTAAATTTCCTTAGTAGATCAGGAAACCAAATTCTGATAGGCTGGTAAGTTCTCCATAGTCATTTATTTTTCTTTCTTTTTAAAAAATAGCATTTTAGCTACTTCTAAATTCCATTTGGTTTTACAATTCCCATTAATCCAGGAGGACATGGCCAAGATCCACAGTCTCTGAATCGTGGTTGACAAGCTTTTATCGTAATAGCGAGCCTTTGGCTACAATATGTTGAAAGATCTTTAACTTCATAGAGAGAACATGGTTAACCTTTTCATGCTTTGCTTACACACACACACACACATACAAACTTGAGGTAGGATTGGTTACATTTATACTGTGTAGGTTCAGTGATAAATTGTTCTTAGATGAAATCTTGAGGCTTCTAAACCAAATTTCCCTCAAAGGCAGTTCATATGTCAAGTCGGTACATTCATCAAATGAGTGAAGTGTAGCCATAACCAGTGTAGCATGACCAATACATCAGGACGAATATGCTATTTCTCTGTAGTCTCTTAATTTGATAGTGATGATAACAGGGAATTTGTCATACTTTATTTCCAGTATTTGGCAGATCATTCAGATTATGGCCTTTACAAGTTACCTGTATATAAATCACCCTCAACTCAATTCAGTCAGTATTTTTTTTTTGTTAATATAAATTACCTGCTTTTCTCTATTAATTCTGAAGCTCGGACGTTGCAGGCTGCTGTTGTGGGTCATGTACTGTGTGGTGGGCAGCCTCCAAGATCCCCTTCTCCTGGTGTTGATGTCTTTGTGTGATTCTCTCTCTTTTCGTGCGGGTTGAACCGACTGACTCACCTCTGATGAATGGGGTGACTCTACCAAGGCAAGGTCACCGAAAGGCTGTGGCCTCCAGCGAGGGTGCCTTCAGTCGTGCTCTCTTTCCAGTAAGCCCTTGTGATGGGGGCTGTACGCTGCCAGATTGTGTGCAGTCCAATGGCAAAGACATGATGAATCTGGTGAACGCCAGTAGGCCACTTGAAGCCTGCCAACAGCTACAGGAGTGAGTAGAAATGGACGCCCGCAGTCAACCTTTGCGATGACTGCAGCCCCAGCTGTCGCCTTCATTGCGGCTTTGTGAGTCTGGGACTGACCACCATGCGCTATCACATTCCCTAAGTTTATCACATCCAGGAAAAGTGATCAGAAGAAAGAACAAATAACTGTTCCACATTCCTGACCCACAGAAACTGTGGGAGAGTAAATGTTTGTTATTCTAAATGGCTTCATTTGGGGGCAATTTCTTATACAGTAATTCATAAATAATACCTAGTTCTACCTCTACTGGTGGCTAAATATAGCAGAGTAACTATTCCTAAGCACAACCAGTGATCAAATACACTGATCCTTAGGCATTGTAAGCCAGGCTCCCATCCTGCAGGAGAGGGGCTGGGCTGTTTGGTTCTAGAGTTAGTAAATGTGTCTTGCGTGTGTAATGAGAATGTCCTATTTTATATCAATATCCTATAAAGAGAGGAAAAATAAACAATAAATGGAAGGATAACGGTGTTTGAAAACTTTTTGTTGATTTCTGATGACTTTTCCAGAATTGTATTTTTTTTGGAGTATGCAAAAATTACTTTTTTTTTATACCCAATTCCTTTTCTATAAAGTCAAGTCAGATCGTCTTTCTTCTATTGCTTCAATTATATATAGACTCAGTGAGAAGGGAAATGAGACAGTGATTTTTGTCTATTCATTCCCCTAAATGACACAGAGGCGTCAAAGTACTAATAGCCTCGCCTTAAATAGTTTGTTGTGAAATAGAATAACTCGGAGTTCTGTCCAAGGCAGACTTTTTTTTTCCTTTAGAAAATTTAACAATAAATGTCTCAGGGTCAGAAGGATGCAGTCGATCGGAACGGAGCCCACAAAGCTTGCAGCAGCCACATTCAAACAGCATTGTCATGGTCCCCTTCATTTCCTCAGAGGTCCACAATACTTTTTCCTCCCCACCCTCCAGCACTCTTTCTAAAATTGTTCTGGACCTTTGGGGGCCTTCTATATTAAGACTGAAGGAAACTGGAACAGTTATTTGTTCTTTCTTCTGATCACTTTTCCTGGATGTGATAAACTTAGGGAATGTGGTAGAGCAGCAGCTTCCCTTGAGGCTCTGAGTTCCATGTCCCAGACCCCTTTATCTCACACCCAACAAACCATCTCTCCTTTGGTCCGCTCGACACTTGTTGACTTTCCCGCCAACCCTCCACAATTAGCCAAAAGCAAACTGGGGTAAGGAAAAGGAAGGAAAAACAGACAGAAGACCATTTTCTCACCTGCTCTGACCAAGCGGGGCAGCTTACTCAAACAAGCACAGTTTGGTGAATTCTTCTAGGTGATCCGTTCCTTGGAAATATGCTGGGTTGTAGAATCTTCTTCCCTTGAATCCTAGGAATGTCTGAAATACCAGACAAGCACTCTTCCCACAAAGTTATGTTAAGAAGTTTAATTAACAGAAAATACAGTGTCACACGTCTCAAAATTTAAACGAGAGGAATGAATCTGGCCAGTTAGATTTCTGAGACAACGAGATATTGTCAGACTTATTTTTCTGTGCCCCTAAGAGAAAAATTACAGGTTTTTTTTTTTACTTCAGTTTCCCTTGGAATTATGCTGGTCCTGTCATTTTCTCCAGTGGTTACTTTTTGTGAATCTACAAGGCAAGCTATCATTACAGATCCTTGCTTTGGCTTTTCTTCAGTCTGCGCTGTGAATATTCCTTTCCTGATTTTTCCAAGAGTTGAGAAACCTGGTTTATTTGATGGAAGCTGTTATTTTTTTCCTCTTCTGATATTCTCCCTGCCTTGTCCCATCCAAGAGTCACTTCCTGTGCTGTGTTCCCTAGAGGCCTTTCTGCTTTTGAACTGGGCCTTCTCCTGACTGTTTTTAGTACAGCCTTGAATTAGAGTTTTATTATAAATTGAAATCAAAGTTGTCCCAAGTGTAACTAGAATTCCATCTCTCCTAATACCAAGCCCTATTACCTCTCCAGTGTCAACAGAGAACCTTTCCATTTTCAAGACTTTGTGCAGTTTAAAATCACAGCTTCCAGATGTAAGAGGGGAGAGTTTGCACAGTGACAAGAACATGGGTGGAGAGAGAGATCCATTATTCACACTCCCCTGCTCCCTCCCTCTTCCTTCCTCCCTCCCAATAGAAACAGTTGCCTTCACTTGGTGCGTCTTTACAGATCTCTGTGCGGAAACAGTGGCAGGTCAGCTAATGGCTCCAAGGCATTTTCATGCTTTAGTCATCAGATATATCTCACTCTGTTCCCCTCTCTCTAAAATGAATGGCACGCCACCTCATAGCACTTTACGATTGCTTGATAGTGTGCCCCTAAAACAAAACAGTATTAACATATGACTTATAAAAACAGCTCTGTGATGGAAAACAACTGTTATTAAAATGCTCAGCCAAAGATAAAACTTTTATTGAATACATATGCTTAATAACTATTATGGAATATATGTTGAATAAATTTAAATACATATATGTTCAGTATCATCAATACTAGTTATCCAATGTTAAATAACTTTGTGCTTGATTCCAGCACTTATGAGTTCTGTGACATTGGCCAACTTCTGTGACGCTTATAAAATGTGAGGAACTGAAAAATAATCCTACTGCTTCTCTACAGCTCATCTCATCCTCTCCTTCGGGGCCTCTCATTTTGGTTAGGACACGGAGGGTGTGGGCAATCGAAATCCATACATGGCCCCCAAACTTCAAGCCAGCCAACAGATTCAACCTTCTCTTCTTAACACAGTTTAACTAGAATGACTCAGAAGAAACAAAATTGGGCAGATGAGCTCATGCTTCACTTACTGCTCCAAATGACTTCATGGAGCCTTTCTGGGCAATTAAATGACAAGGAGAGAGGAGAATTGCAAGCTGGATCAGGAAGCTGAACTTCGTTCTCAACAACTGGTGGGCAGCTTCATCTCAAGCAGTCCCTTGGAAATTTCAGACTGCCTCTGTAGACTGGTGTTCAACCTCTGCAGGCTCTGAAAGCTAGTGCTGTCGTACGCTGTCCTCTGTAAAGATGAAGCAGCTGGAAGTCATCTGTAGGAGCAGCTCTTTCAGTCATGCTGCTGGTAATGGCAATGGCTTCCAGGCTCCCTTGCTTCCAGCGGGGATGCATGTGAGCGTTTGTGTGAAGATGGAGTGACAAAGTCCCAGGAGAGGTGAAGTGATACTCTGTGGTCAAGGAGCAATTTTCATTTATTTGTGGATTATTCTTTCACAAAGGTAAATGGCTCTGGTGTGAACTGAATAGCTTCTTGTGGCTTGATCTCACTAAATTAAATAAATGGGCACCTATATACTGCCTGACTGAGTGACCTGTTGACCATGAGAATGAAATTTCATTAGTATTGTCTACACAATGATGAAAGTTTATCCAGAGGAATGACCAGCCTCTGGAGTGGCCCACACTAAAGCTCTTCTTGACTGAGAAAAATAAATTTTCTTTTCAGAATTTTATTTTTCCTGTTTCAGAATCTTTAAGGTAAGTAAAATTCAGATCCGTAACCTCTGGCATATTGAGAGCAATAGCGTACGTGTCTTGCTCTTATATCTGTGTCAAGAGAATTGTTTCCCATATCCAGGGAACCCACAGATTACTCTAACTTCAGCACCTTCAAACAGAAAATGTTTCACTCACTCACTCTCCCAATTCTGCCATGCTCCCCACCTAACCCAGGAAGGCCTCTAAGCCATGGCAGAATCTCCTTGGAGCCACAGCTTGTTTCTTAGGTTCTCTTAGTTTTCAGGCCATCACTTATTAGCTATACGATCTTTAAAAAGTCACTGTGCCTCTATGATGTCAGTTTCTAGCTTGGAAAATGGAATCGTAATTCTGGCCTTACCTACCTTACTTTTGACCCATTATAAAGGTCAAAAGCAGTGATGTATGGGTTGAGCTTTCAAACAGTAAAATTTATGATACAAAACAGAAAGTAATGGATTCTGGTGATATCTACCTTGATAAGAAACCCTTCTGGTTGAGTAACTTAAAGAGGATGATATATCTTTTTATGCTCAGGAGTTTTGAATTCCTTTCCCTCCAAATCATAAAAACTCACATACTTCATTTAGCTTCTGTCTCAGACTCTCAGTGAGCTGGCACTGCAGATGTGGTTAAAACGTGGCAAACAGTGGCTCAGATACACGCATGTATGTGTGTGGGTGTGAGCACACACGTGCGTGAGTGTGTGCATTTAGAAAACGCATGTGTACCTTTGACCTAGCTACTACATATGTCCATGCAATTAAAAAAGGAATAATGACTCATTAAGCAAACAACTCCTAGAAAAAAGAATACTCACTTAATACAATCACAGCGACTTCCTCACTATTTCCACTTCATTGCTGCTTATGTGAGTAAAAACAACATGCTAAATGGAGACTTTCAGGACCCCATGGGACCAATTAATGCCACGTGACTTCCTCCCTGCCTTCCATGAAAATAACTATATTATAATGGTCTGTGATATTAATATCAGCTTTGGAAAAGTCAGGCTGTGGCTCCAGAGGGAAGGAAGTGGCCTGAACAAGGACTGTGGAATGTGCAGTATTTGACAGACCAGAGGCCACAACTTTTTATAAGCTGCATCACACCGTTAAATGAAGTAGGGGAACCAAATGGGCTTATGGGTTACTTAAGGTTAAAAGGCCACCAGGGTAGTCTACCTCTGATCTCAGACTCTAAGAAAATGTGGTTATTGGGGGAAGTTTTGGAAATGAAAGTTCTCAGAAATAAAACCATTTCCAAAATATTTCCCCTGCTGAATTTCTCCCGATTTCTGCCCACCACAGAGGCAAGATGTATTTTGATAGCCTTTGTTTTTATTGGAGTGTAGACTTGGGATGAGGACTGGTGGGTGCACCTCCCAAGTGTGTTGAGTAGTTTGGTAGAGCTTCCAGGGACTCCAGAAGCAGGGAAGAACCACAGGGAATACGAGCCTTAACATCAGTAGCCTTGCTCCAGGGTCAGTTCAAATGCAATTGTAGGAGTCCCGGGTCCATGCCCCCCACGTCCCATCCTGCTCCTCCTCTCTGAAGGATCTTAAAGAGATGCAGCGTTCCCCTGTGGCTACTCAAATTCTGTCTACCTTATGGCAGTGGGCCAATTAATTTCTCGGTTGGAAATTGCTGTAGTGTGTTAACTCCACTCAAGGGTGGTCCCAAAGCACAACCGAGAATACAACTTCCCTTAGAAGCAGATATTTGGTGGTATATCTAGTTATCTAAGAGAGATTGCCTAGGACAGGATCTAGATCCATTTGTGGACAGTAGCTAATGGTTTGGCTAGACAATCAGAGGCTTCGAAGGAAAAATATTGGAGAATTGGTGATGGAGTTGATT
This sequence comes from Smutsia gigantea, assembly GCA_032199065.1. NCBI lineage: Eukaryota > Metazoa > Chordata > Mammalia > Pholidota > Manidae > Smutsia > Smutsia gigantea. The sequence continues at coordinate 1,482 of JAVSCE010008791.1, read as the reverse complement.
AGGGAAGAAACTGGCTAAACACCTTTGAATGAGCCTGGAGTATAAGAATATTCATGCCCAATCAGCATGCTTACCAAAAATTCTAACTGTGAAGAGATTTTAAATAATCAGGAGGATGAAATGACAGCAGGACAAAAACACAGTTGTCCTCCATGAATCTTTCCCTGATACTTCATCGATGGACTCATTAACAAAGCAGCTGTGGTAGCAGGAATAAAGCCAACGACATGAACCTCAGGACAGGGACTTCCTCCCATCAGGGGACCTGGCCAGTCCCTCAGCTGAGCCCCCCACTGGCCAGAGTATCAACCAGGCCTGACCCCCACAACACTATACCCAAGAGGGTCAGTCGACTACCTGCCAGAAACTGATTATATTGGACCCTTCCATCACAGAAGGGGCAGAAATTACCCACTGAAATGGGTACCTATTCTATATTTAGGTTGGTTTTCATTGCCCCTCTGGGCTTCTGCTAACACTTCCGTAAGTGGAACTTACTTAAATTCTCAAACATCATAATGGAATCCCTACTCTAGATTCTTTTGTCTTATAATCATTGTGATTTTCTTGACACATATTTTCAAAATCTCTTGAAATGACATTTAAGATGATCCCTCATATAGGGTAATGCCATTCTGTCCTCGCCAGCGAGGGCTTCTTAAGACGTGGAAAGACCCCGAGGAGAGCCGCGACCACCTATGAAATGGGATGAGACAAAATGACACAGAGAGCCTGCAGTGTTTTGTCAAGCTCCGTTTATTGAGGAAGCAAACACTGCTTATATAGAGGAGGAGCGGGTGTGGCTAGTGTGGCAATCTCTGATTGGTTGCCTATTATGATAATGAGGCGATCTTACAGAGTCCAATCTCATACTGAGTGGTGCACATGCGCAGCCGTACTGGCGGGAAGTTGTGGCGGGGAAATGGCTAAGAAGAAGTAAACAACAAGATGGAGTCTTTAAAACAAAATGGCGGGTGTTTTTCTACTGGCGAAGGTCAGGTAATTTTCCACTGCCTAACTTCCTTGTTCTCATGCTCTAGCAGAGAGGGGGGGAAGAAGGAAAGAGAGGGAGAGGGTAGAAGTTTGTGGTGAGTATAGAAAATGGAGGAGCTCTCACAACATGGTATCACAAATGACAACAGCCCCTGACAGTTCCCCCTTACTTTTATATTTTGAGGGGCGGAAACTGAGGCCGGTCTTAGGCTGCGTGTGGCTGCAGCGGGCAGGCTTTGTGTGCATCGCAGGATTCGGGCTTTCAGAAAAATGTCTGTCTTAGGTTGTCCAGCAGAGGTACAATGCTTACCCGTCATGGAGGAACTTAAGCAGCTAAGGCTTAGTCTCTGTCTTAGGTTGCTATTGTACTTGCTAGATCTTACCCGTCTTTGACTATTTTTCCCGCACTGAAAGCCAAATCTGCGTAGTTTTTGGCACATAGGCTCTGTTACACACATTCTCGCCATGGGCTCTCAGGATCTTGACGCT
>JAVSCE010008790.1:0-112918 GCA_032199065.1 Smutsia gigantea | reverse complement strand
AAGACAAGCACCCTCAGCTTCATTATCATACCTTACTTTTGGCTTATTCGGGAGTGTATCCAAGATGATTGACTCATTTTACTCTGAACTCAGAATTGCACTATATGAAAACCCACTGTAATTTGTGAAAAACAATGATACCCTTATCTGTTTTATTCACTTATGGTGGGTCATTAACACAGAAATAGCAAAACATTTTATTATGTTTTATTTTCATATTTTTGGTAGTTTAAAAATAGAGATGTGACCAGCACTTCTGGAGTACTTATGAACAGCTTAATCTCAGGATCAAACCAGACAAAGTTTCTTATATAGATTTGATAATAATAAGGCTTGTTATCAGAAAGGAACAGACTTTTTAAAGTATCTAATTTGTATCATAAGAATCTTGGTGAACTTGTACAAATACAATAGGAATTCTCATGAACTCAAAATCCAAATTTTTCTTTCTATAATCCCCTATGGATAAGAATCAATCTCCACTTTGTCTGAATTAGGTATTGAAGATAGTTAATTTAGTTTGTATTTTAAAAAATAAATCATTCTTTTCATTGTAAAATATAATTAGTCACTATAATTTGAGAAAACATGATTTTTTGTATTCACTGTATTTTGATACAATGCCAAGTCCTGCAAACTTTTGTCTTAAGTTTACTTAAGTTTTTTATCTTGATATTTTCCATTTGCTTTCATCAGTTAAATTTGGTCAGTTCCAACCATTAAAACAAAGCTCAAATTTATAACACATATTTAGGTCATTTATAATCAGATGGTTCTTTGTTCCATGAATAAAGAAAAAAATGAGATTATTACCTCAATATGAAATTCTGATGTAATAGAGTCATATGTAGAGTGGACATAAAATTGATCATCTAACAATTAACATTCATGATAACGAAAGGGTCTGTTTTTCATAATTATAATAAAACAACAAACACAAATCAGGACTTTTCTTAGGTAGAGCAAAGTATGACTATGATAATGATACCACACAATAGGTTTTAAAAATCCAACAGAATGTGTAAACAAATGAAAGTGGAAATAGGTCAGATATGGGACAACTAAATAGAAACCTTCCTTCTTGTCCAGCTTTTGATTTGGGAAAGAGTATTTCTTTCTTGGATTCATACTTATTAGAAAACTAATCACAAAAATGAAAGCAAATATATCATTAGCAATAGACATAGATTTTGAAAATAGTACTATGAGTTAAAAGGTCAAGTTTACTATGCAAGGTTATGTATATTGTTGTTACATATGCTGGTCCAGACTCAATCGTCCTTTGGAGGACTCGTTTTGTGTGAGATAGTCAAACATTCAAACATGATGTTTCAAAGCTAATTTGTCACAGTTCTTCCAGGAACATTTGGTTTTTTGGCTGGTAAGTTTTCTAGGAAAGTGTTCTTTATTATGTAACAAACAGCCAATCTTCCAGAGGAAACTTACTGAGAAATGTGGAAGACTTTTTTTTTTCTAGAAACTCACACATTGTTTGGAACTTAAGAAAGTATTCACAATGGATGCTTAGTAACTGCTCTTAGGTATTGTGTGAATAGAACCTTGGTACCCAGAACTAAAATAGAGTTCTTTTCAGGAAGTTGTTGTCTAGTGTGAATAGATTATAATACTGGGAATATTGGTTCAATACTATGCTTAATTTTGTGCTTATTTTTTGAAAAATGTCCCTTTAAATTTTTTGGTTGTCTGTCAATAAGCCTTTGGAGGCCCAAAATGAAACACATAATCTGAATAAAGTGGTATAATATAGTGTTGCAAGGCAGAGCTCTGGGTTCAAATTGTAAATTTAAACTCTGGCTCTCATTAATATTGTATTATCTTGGGTAAATCACTATGCCTTAATGTTTTCATCTGTTCAATAACATCCACTACCTATGTGAAAGGAAAACATGAGATCACACACTTAGAAGTGTTCAGTACCTGAAACAAAGTAAGTGCTCATTTAAGATTATCCATTATTAGGACATGGTTTTTTAAAGCCTCAAACAATTATTTTGTGCCCAAATTATCTTCATACTTAATAGATTTGTAAACTGTTGAGAATTCATGATTTGTACTTTCATATTTGCATAGAAAGGTTAAAAAAGTGTCCAATAGTGACCACAACTAGAGAAGATTTGGGATGGAACATGAGAGAGGAGTAGAAAGGAGAATTTTGAATTTTTATTAGTGAAATATTGTACTACTTGATATTTTCACAGAACAGTGAACTAAGTAAGACAGTGCTTCTCAAGCTTTAGTGTTCTTATGACTCACTAGGGTGTCTTGTCAAAATTGGGATTCAGTTCAGTAGTCTGAGGTGTGTCTTGAAACCCTGCCTTTAAAAAGCATGTAAAAAATGTAAAATCATGTAATATATATAGCAAAAACTAAGATGTTAAAAATGCTGAATGTTTCTGTGAAATTGTTTACCTTCATAACAATGATGAAGATAAACATTTCGTAGATTCTTCTGCAGGTAGGATGTCCTACTAGTAACAGTTTATATGCCTATATAGTAACAGCACTACTACCTCCTCTTACCTCCAACCCAAATTCACTCATGTTGCCACTGAGGCTTTTACCTACTTAAGAGATCTAGAAAAACTGAGCTAAATTTAGCAGTCCTACCTAGGTACTTATTTCTGAAAAACCATGTAATGTGATGGGTAAAGAGATTTTTGCCTAACAGAAATACATCTTCTGACTTGACAATATAGCTTTCATAATTCAAATGCTTTTTCTGGGTATAATAACTGAACCTTCTTGTTATTATGGTGATATAAGGTATTCAACAAACATTATTAGCTATCAGGACTTTAGTTTACCAGATAGGTCAATAAACATCTATGAGCAGAATGGAATGTATTCGTATTATAATGTTGAAAGTCTTCTTCAATTATTATTCCATTTCCTTCTCAAGGACAATATAATATAGGGAAAACAGGCTTTAACTTCTCTCTTATACATAAGGAAACCAAGCCTTACATAAGTTAAGTAAACTCATTTCCATATGAGACAGTGCATCAGTTAAGTAAGTGGTGGCTCAGCTCTTCCAATATCAGAGCCTGTGTTGTTCCTAACACAGCATGCAGCTCACTCTCTCACTTAACAAGAGCACGTAACAGATGCAAGGTGTTGTACCTTGGTGATGGAGAAGGTAAAACCATGGCAAGGGGAGAATGCATAACATGCATGAAAGATAAACTGATTAAAGCCATGAGAGGAGCTAGTAGAGTAAAAAAATGTCACAGCATTGCTAAAGACAAACTTCACAATATTCCCACAGAAGTCTGCAAACTGTCGGATAGGCAATTTCCCAAATCTACCTTCATCCAGCCACAAACTTCTGATCCTTCCTCCTTTTGGTAACTACAATACCAGTAATAACAATGTTTCTTCATTAATGCTAATTTAATAGCTCGTAAGAATGTCTGGCACTCATATGGAAGTACTGAAATGCCTACAAGTAAGTATTACAGCGGAGAAAAATTTTAGAATTGAAAAATTTTAAAGAAAAGTTCTTGCTAATAAGCTAACTAGTGATGTGAGGTGAAAGGTGAAGATCCTTTAAATTAAGAGGTTCAGCAGTTGAAACCATTGTGTGGTCACTGATAGAGCCCAGGAGCCTGACAAGGAATGGAAAAGAAATCTGAACAGGATTGCATTAGGGACCCTGAAGGGCAGCAGATGGCAGCAGTGAGATGAGGACAAGGACCAAATTTTCCAGTAACAGAAACTTCAGGAGGGAGGTCCCTGAATAAAGTTTGTTCAGGAAGTGGAAGTAGAAGAGTATTCCTTCCCTTCCTTCTGACCCCCAGATGCTGGTGGTCACAGAGAAAGGGTGCCTTACCCTGCTTGAAGGAGTTATAGAGTAGTTTTATTTGGGGAGATGCAGATCCAAACTTGTCTTTCTTAGAAGTAAAGGAGATAAAAAGGGAACCTGGGAATGTAACTGAACTTTCAGAGACTCAGTAAAGGAAACCATGAGGAGGCTGTGAAGCTGCAGTGCCTCAGAACGAGAGCGCTGAGGTAAAGGAGGAACAGGACAGAGGAGGATAGAGCATTTCTTACACGGAGGGTGATTAAAAGTTACAGCAATGAAGGATACAGAATAGTAGGAAAGATTTCAGAGAGACATGAAATGTTATACAAATATTTAATCAGCAGCAGTTATTTCAGGATTTAATTTCTAAATGGCTAATAACTGAAGTACAACAGAAGTCCAGAAGACCAGAACCATATGATGGGATGAGGTGATCAGATATTTGAAGGGATTATTAACATTTGGGTAATATTTGGAAAGTCAAGAAGTGGGAGAAATTTACAGAGGAGGGAGGTGCTAATGGCAAGTGTGTGGAAGCATGAAATTAAAACTCCAATATAGTTCTGTTGGGGATATGATTCTAAAAATTATATATATTGAAAGGTGCTGTAGTTGTTGAGGAATCCAAGAACTTTGAAAGCACAAAAGAGGATGTGTTAGTCTCAATATGAAAGGATTAGGAAAGAATTCTTGAAAGATGAACAGAAGTGAAGGTGCTGAGGAATTGAAGAAGGGCAAGGAGATCCCTGTGGAGCTGGAAAGGGGCTTTGATGCTCCTGGTTTGAAGTGAACCAGAGCTAGCATGTTGTCCTGACAAGGAAGTGGTGAGGGGCGTAGCTGCAAAGGAAAGCAGCCAGCAGGACATGGAAGACTGGGCAGTACAAAGAGGAATTGGACTTGATATTGAGAATTGGAAATTATCCTTCTCCTGAGGAAGGTGGAAGCCTGACAGGCTGGCACTCTCCCTGTGGGCCTGGAGGTGAAACTCTGCAGTGCTCTTTACCCTGGCCCCAGCCCTCCCCTCCAGCTCTTTCCAGGGTGTTGTAGCTTCCTCCTGTTGTTTCAAATCAGGATGGTCACCAATTGTCTGGCCCAGATATCTCCAGGATCTTCCTCTTCCTCTGCCTGGAAGCTCTCTGAAGAGGATGTGGGAGTTAGGTCCCTCCCTGCTCCAATGATTTGCATGCTATGTTTCTAAGTACTCAGCAGAGGACAGAGGAAGGACATTCAAGGGCCAGTCGGCCAACCCAACAGTAGTACAAGCTGACATTTGTTGAGCACTTTTAATAAGCCAGGCACTCAGGAGCTGTGTTAGCACTCTTTTTAAGGGTTTTTTCATGACAACCCAAGGCCGTAAATACTATTTTTATCTCAATTTTAGAGATAGAAAAACTAAGGCTTACAATAATTACACAACTTTTCCATGTTAGCATATAAATGGCCAAGCTGGATTTGAACCAGCCCATTTTATTCCAGAGACCCCACTCCTAAGCACTGTGCTTTATTTTTTAAAATACATCCCAACAAACTTTTTGTGCCCCAGTAAGAGTACAACAAATTGCTTTATTGTATACCTGTGCTTTATTATTTAAATTTTCATACCCAAATAGATTAATAAAACATTGAAGTAAGTCTTAAAGGTTTCTGACATCTAACTTGTAAAGTGAGGTATAGGGTTTGAGTCACAAGCTTTCACTTATTGTAGAACATCTGTAGATTTGAGTATAGTGATATTTAAATATTTATAAAATCTCTAAAAATCAGTAAGATAGAAAAGAAAAAGAAAAAGAATTTATTAACCCATGACCTAAAGATAGCCCATCATTGGTAAAAATGTGGAGTACGTTTTTTAGCTATGTAATGAGTGATTATATATATTACATCGATTTTGCAATTAGCAATATTTAACAAAACTTCAGCAACTGATCCTGTCCTTCAGAGCTCAAAACATAAATCAGGTAAATATGCATTTTGTTGGAATAGTTCCCCTCCTGATGGAATATTGTGCTTTTCCTTCCCTGGGGCTCTTTTCAAGCTCTATGGACCATAGATAGAAAAACCATAGCTCTACATGATTTCATAAAATGGTTCTACAATATTCCATCTTACTAGTATTGCAATTCATGTAGGTATCCTTAAAGGGACATTTATTTTATTTTTGGGGTTTGGTTTTTGTTTGTTTCCTGCTGTTATGCACATGGCTGTGACATGCATATGTGTACATGAATTCTGCTGCATACTCCCTCGCAATGTCTTCCACATACATTTCTAGAAGAGGAATTGGAAGTTCCTGAATGAATGAGTATAAACATTTAAGATCTTCAATTCAGATTTCAAAATGCCCATCAGAAATCACCATTTTCAACTTATAAAAGCAGAATACATATTTTAAAGTGCCTGTTTGTCCAGGAGGTTTATATCAAATATTTTTCATCTGGTTTTGTCTTGCAAGTGAGTTTCAGCTCCAGGCAAGTTCGCTATAGATTCACTGTGACCAAAGAAATTTACAGCAAAGGGTTCTTGGGCTGAAAAGGTTATACCCAACTTTATTTCCAGGTGGCAGGTCAGTCACTAAAATCCCATTCACTCAGAGCGAGTCTGTGTTATCACTGCTGCTTCAGATGCAACAAGCTGGTCTCTACCTCTGGGCCCCTCTGTCTGCACAGCCATCCTCTGGGCCTCTCTGCACAGCCATCCTCTGGGCCTCTCTGCACAGCCGTCCCGCACAGCCATCCTCTGGGCCTCTCTGCACAGCCGTCCCGCACAGCCATCCTCTGGGCCTCTCTGCACAGCCGTCCCGCACAGCCATCCTCTGGGCCTCTCTGCACAGCCGTCCCGCACAGCCACATCCTCTGGGCCTCTCTGCACAGCCGTCCCGCGCACAGCCATCCTCTGGGCCTCTGGGCTCTCTGCACAGTCGTCCCGCACAGCCATCCTCTGGGCCTCTCTGCACAGCCGTCCCGCACAGCCATCCTCTGGGCCTCTCTGCACAGCCGTCCCGCACAGCCATCCTCTGGGCCTCTCTGCACAGCCATCCTCTGGGCCTCTCTGCACAGCCATCCTCTGGGCCTCTCTGCACAGCTGTTCCACACGGCCGTCCTCTGGGAATCTCTGCACAGTCGTCCCGCACAGCCGTCCTCAGGGCCTCTATCCTTGGTGCTGCCACCACTCCAGCCTCCACTCCCCTCTCCTCCAGCCTTGCCGCCCTGCCACCCAGTGCAGAGCACTGGGCGGAACACTTTATATTAACACAATAATGTCTTATTGCTGAAAGGTATGGAAGTGGTAGCATAGCAACAGGCCAGTTACATTTAAGTTCAGTGAGGATCCTGGCCGTAGGAACCCCACTTTCCCACACTCCACCCCTCCAGGATCTACATGCCTTCCATCTTCCGCAATGGTCCCTGTGCGAGAAAGCTGGAGCACTGTAACCAGATTCCACACAGCAACAGAGGCTAACAACAACTCAGAGATAATAAAAATTAAGATACAGGTAACAAAAATTATAATAATCCCCAAGCCAGAGGATTCAGCTAGATTCAAAGCCCCATGCAGATCAACTCCAAAGCATGTCCATTCCAGCTATCATGTCGTCTCTGGTTCCCCCCTGGTCCCTCAGGGCAGATACCTTGACCTTCCCCTCAAAGCGTGTTCCCCAATCACCTTCCTATGTGGGCTCAAGTGAGGTTGGCTCGCTTTCCAGCAGAAAGTCTTGCAACACACAGGCTGGACTCGTGGCTCTGTCTCTGACCTCTGCCTCTTTGGTCTTAATGGGTGGAACTGCTACTCTGGTTTCAGCTGTTGCCATAGATCTAGTAAGATCCTATTTGACTTCCCATCTAATTTCCTTCTATCTGCTCCTGCCCATATTAAATCAACGCACATCTGGGTCCTCGTTACCTTCACGGGCCCTGTAAACTCTTCTTGTGAGCAACAGGTCTTACTTCTTTCCAAATTATCGTGGCTTCAGCCTCTCCTAAGTCTGCTACTGTACGTGTCACCCCACTTATGGGATGCCCTAAGTGAGGGGAAAGAATGGCCACTAGAGACCCAAAGAGGGATGTAGGAGCCGTTTGAAGTACAATATTCCTCATCCCAATAGTGAAAATCTCTTCATCTGGGCCATAATTCTCTGGACTATAGATGGCATTTCTCATGCCTAGCTCTCATAGCACCTGTTGGAGTTCAATATGTCTGCCATCTAACAGGAGAGGATGGTAGGTCACCCGGATTGGGCCACACAGCACGAAGTGCAGCCATGAGCCAATCGAGGAGGGAGTGACTCCCTGGGTCTGATGTGCATTTTGTAATCGCTACCTCAAAGCAGGCTGAACTGTCAAGGAAGACAGCTTTCCCATCTCTGACCCAGCCAGAACAATTCCATCCACCCCTAAGTCCCACAGACACAGGAGCCAAGCTGATATTGACTCCGAGGGCTTCTGCCTAAACCGGGAGCCCAAATCCACCAGCTCAGCCTGGGTATAGGGGCAGACCATAGAGTGCTCTATGACCTGGGGAGGTGGCTGCTCCTCTCCTTGGGGAACCTTCAGCTGCTAGGTCTTTATTTTCTTTACAACCATGGGGCGTGCTTTCAATACAGGCGGTGCCAGTGCCTCTGGCATCACCCCTTCATCTTTCTCCAGCTCCTCCATTACTGGGGCTGATGGCACCTTTCTCTCCCCTCTCCCGAGTGCCTCCTCGGCTACAACCTTTACCTTTTCTATTGTACCTCGCAGCAATGCTACCTCAGTCTTCAGAAGGTCTCTTACCTTCAGCTCAATGCTTCCCAGCTGGCATTCTTGGACCACCTCCACCTGTGCTTCCCTCAGGAGTTCGTCTTTTTCCTTGATGGCCTCTTCCTCCTTCAGAACACCTGGCAGCACTGCTGTCTCATCTCCAATAGCTCCTTCCTGCCGGCTCTCCCGTGCTGCCTCCTCTCGCATCAGAGCCATCTCCTTCCTCAGGGAATCCACAGAAGTTTGCATCTAACGTTCTCGTGCCGCCTCTCGAATCAATGCCATTTCCCTCCTCAGGGAATCCACAGAAGTTTGCAGCTCGCGTTCTCATGCCACTATTTCTTGGGTCTCTTCTGTAGACCTTTTTAATACTGGGAGAAGCAGCCAACGCACAGTCCCTGTTGCCTCACAGGCACTCTGCTTCTCAAAGGATCTACTTACTATACGAAGGGCTACCTCCATAGCCTCAGGTGTCACCTCCACTTGCCTCCAGTTTTGGGGTGGGGCCCAGTCTTCTAGAAGGCAAGCCACCTCAGACCACATACCCACTGGGGGACAATCCACTGTCTCCCCATTCACAGGGGCAGCCTGCTGAAGCACTCCTCCCATAAGTGCAGCTTGTCTTTTTCCTTGGTCAACAATGAATCCTGCCGACTACGCCAAATGTCTTGCAAATGAGTTTCAGCTCCAGGCAAATTTGCTATAGATTCACTGTGACCAAAGAAATTTACAGCAAAGGGTTCTTGCAGTGAAAAGGTTATACCCAACTTTATTTCCAGGTGGCAGGTCGGTCACTAAAATCCCGTTCACTCAGAGCGAGTCTATGTTATCACTGCTGCTTCGGATTCAGCAAGCTGGTCTCTACCTCTGGGCCTCCCTGCACAGCCGTCCCGCACAGCCGTCCTCTGGGCCTCTGTACTCGGCACTGCCACCACTCCAGCCTCTGCTCCCCTGTCCTCCAGCCTTGCAGCCCTGCCATCCAGTAGCGCACACAGAGCACTGGGTGGAACCCCACTTTACTCACAGGTTTAGAGTATTACATCTTTGTTCAATTATTTTGGGGGCAAAAATATGTATCATATTAATATTGAGTTTCATTTTCTGTGAGTCATTAATTTTGTAGACATATTTTCATAAATTCCATTTGCCTTTTAATGTTATGCTGGGTTTGATGTTGAGATGGTTTTAATATTTAATCAAACAAATCAGATTTTCATTTTAGGGCTTTTCTTTCAGTATTTATTGCCTCAAATTAAAAAAAATAATCATAATTTCATATTGTTTTATCAACAGATATGATAATTACAGATTACTGTAATGGGTTAAATGATTTTTTTTCCCAAAATTCAAGGGGAAAAATTCTAAGCATTCAAATCTTCAGAGAGAGAGTGTCTTTTGACCTAATACCTGGGTCTGATCCTGCTCCAATTTTTAAATTACTGCTTATAATATCTATTTCTGCTTTCTGGGTTCATTCTTCACTTTTAATTCTAAGTTATTAATTTTTAAGACAAAACAGAAAATCTAAATAGTCAACTCTTTGTCTCAGGCAACATTAAAGACAGGTTGTTGGGGAGGAAGATTTTCCTCTATTCTTCAAGGTTCTAGCTGGTTTAAGAATTAAATTGACATGAGACAGATTAATAGGAGAAAAATAAACTAAGTCTAATTATGTAAGTATAGGAAATCATAGACATGAGATTCCAAAGACAATCAGGGAAAATCAGGTATATATGTCATCTTACACTAAGGAGAAGGCGGCTGGGGTCTGAGACTATAAAGGAAAGGAAAGCAATCCACAGGAATATGAAAGTGTAAATGTTTGGTAAATAACTGTTTGCTGTGCCACAGAGAAACAAGGAGACATATGCCCCTAGTTCATATTATACTGTAGTTATTTCTGGTGATAACTCCCTTCCTGGAACAGGTCATCTATCTAAATTCTTACTTTGCAATTAGCGGGAAAGTCAGTTTCTTTCTGAATTGTTTGGGTCTTGCTTTTGACTCTAACATAATTTGCATACCAAATGGCATGTCTCTGGGCAGCCTGCCTTTGCATAAGATCAAGGGCATTCCATTTACCCTAAAGCGATTGTATCATCTTGGATACTATTAAGACAGGTCACTCAAAATTAGAGAAGCATCGATTATCAATGAAACAATGGCTTTTCTGTAGTAGACCCAAAATAGGTCTTAAAAATGCCCTGTCTCACAAGTAGGTTTTTACCGGTTATGCCAGAAGTCTTTGAAACAATGAAATATTTAAAGTCTGAGAAATTTCTGCTTTGATATAAAAATTAGAATATAGCCTTTTTCTTTTACTCAGAAAAGGAGTAATGAACAAATTTGTATATTACATTATTTAAATGTATATTATTAAAAGCAAATAATTTGGGGTAATTTCATACCTGAGCTTATAGGTCTGAAGCAAACGTGATAATACTATGTGAATATAGGGACCAAGGTCAGGCTGCCCGAAATGTGCCACTTTGGCATATTGATTACTCTGAAGTAAAATGGCTAGAGATACAGCAGAAGCCAAGAGGGATATTCTGACCCACCTCTATCCCTCTTGCCTTGAAACCAGGAAATAAATTTCCCATGGGAAATGTGCCCTCCCTGCAGCAGGAGGTAAAGAGACAGCCTTATTGTCAGAGACAGGGAATCAAGGGCTAAAGAAGCCCTCATAAACAAAGCTTTTACTAATTTACTACTCAAGCCCAAATGCTGCTTAGAATTCCTTACCAATGGAAGCATCCAAACCTGTTTTATTTGTCCCATCGATCCCTAACAGATGTATGTTTCTTTGTCAAAAATGAATAAAAACTGGCTGCCTTGGTCATTTCTTTGTGTCTCAGTTTCATTACTGGGCCTCTGATCATACATAATTAAACTTTTTTTTTTCCTTCTGCTAATTGTCAGTTTGATTCTTAGACCAGCTAGAAGAATATTGAAGGGTAGAGAAAAACTCTTCCTTTCTAACACAAACAATAGCTATGCATATATTTTTGTCCCTCCAGTGCCTATCTTTTCTATTAACCAGAACCATTCAAACATTCAATTATTTAATGATGAACAACCTGAAGCTTGGTATGTGTGCTAAATAATGAAGAAAGAAAGCAAGAAACCAATGTTAGAATAGATGCAAAGAATATAGGAAGAGAATCCCTAGTGACCTTTTAAAGCTCGAGGCAGCTCTATATGAGAACCATTTAACTATGCTATACAAAGTTGAACTACACAAATGGACCCAACTGATAATATAATTATAATCTGAATTGAGTTATTGGCCAAAAAATTTGCCACTTAAGATTAGGTTTTAAATGATGTTAATATGGCATGTTAATAGAGATAGCCCTTTAGCATTTATCTAAAACAAACATTGTTCCAAATGTATGAACTTAATCCTAGAATTTGGAAATAAAAAAATAAAAGTGGTAATCTTCGAAGTGACAGTCCGTGTGAACAAATCTATTCTTTTAGTAAACATTGTTTACACTAGTGTTAGATAGACCTAATTTTACAAAAATACTTTGTTACCTGAAATCATACATGCATGGGTAACAGAGTTACATTTATCACTTAACAAATGCTTCCATGTGGGGTGCACCTGATCCTCACAAGGAGCCATACACAGCTTTCTTCCCCCCTGATCATTTTACCATTCTGATCCCCTTTAGCTTGCTTTGTTCTTTTTTTCTTTTTTCTTTTCTTTTTTGACAGTCTGTGCCATCTTCTAACAACATATAATTTTTAATATGTCTATTGAAAGTTTATCTTCCACTTACATTCCTCCAGAGGGTACCACAAGACAGACCTCTTTGACAGCACTGTTCACTAAGCCTAAGTACCTAAAAAGTGCCTGACTCCCAGTATTTGTCCAATAAATAGAATTTCAAGAGTTAAAAAAAATAAAGTATGATTACCAAATACTAATTTATAGATTCTTAAATAATACAAAGGTTATTATGCATCATACTGATATGCTATACTTTATAGGGCTATTCTTATTTTAAGTCATCCAATTTCTTTTTTCTTTTTCTGACTTCTGCTACTTCCACCTATTTAAAGTTAGTGTTTGGAAATGAACAAATTCAGGAGTACAGGTATTGTTTTATGATCTCTAAACATGTTAAGGCTATGGATAGTTCATTATAAAATTATGAGCTTTATAAAAAAAGGGGGGAGGTTAAAATATAGATAAATGAAAATAATTCATTTTTGGCATATCGTCATTCATGAATTTGAAATAATAAAGGGTTAAAATGACATATTAGGAAACTAAGATGTCACAGATAAAGTGCTCAGAAAATAAACATAATGCACTTCCTAGAAATGTTCTGAACTCATTGGCAATTATTTAAAGGTAGACTGAGAACTAGGAAATTCTTTGCCAGGCTTATTTTAGTTAGTGACATAGGTCTCCAGTGTCATTATTTTTCAGCCAAAATTAATGTGTAAATGTACAAAGAGTATACTACTCTTTGAATCTATAACAATTTAATTATATCTTAATCTAGATGAAGATTGCAGTTACCTCATTGTGTTCTTTAAATTTGGAACTTCAAAATATGGGCGAGGAAAGGACTAGAAAATTACCAAACCAAATTATATTGTTTAATAGAATTCAATTCTGCTGATTTGCTAATAATGATACACCAATTCTCACAGTTAAAATTATAACTCAGCCAACTTTATTAGTGCTTATCCTTCTCAGGATTTGAGGCCCGAAATAAAAATACTTTAGTATTTCTAAAAGAAATAGAGGCACAGAAAAATGATTATCATAATAGATAATACTGTAATGCCCAGTTATATGAATATAGGCATGGATCAATTCAAGTTAATGATAAAAAATGATTTGATTTCCACTTCAAAAATGTAATTCTAAAAGTGGTGTTTATATATAATATTCATAATACAAATATGATTGTAAATTTGGCTGAAATTTCTTGTTAGCCACTATAATTCATATTTAACCTGTATGGAATTGCAAATGGCTGACATGAAACCACAGCAGCTATTAAGGACCCTGGCAATCTCCTCAGCAATCAGTTTCACCATGTTTTTGCTTTTGCACCTCATTCTTCCATTTTAACATGTATTTTTGTCCTGGTTTCACTGTGTGGCTCACGGGGTTCAAACCTGTCTTTTCCCTTCATTGACCCTGACCAGATGAATCTGCTCTGTGCCTCATTCCCCCCGTCACCTGATGAGCCCAAGTCAGTGCGGATCCCTCGAGCTCTCATCCTTAAATTCTGCTTTTAGAGTCAGCCACCTGTTTGCAGATTAGGATTTGGTTTTGGAAGTAGCTAAACGGTGATGACATTGCTAAACAGGCTTCTCTACGCCTTTGTGCCTAAACTCAAAAATGTGAGAGATGGGAGTAAAAGGGATTCAATATGTGAGAGGGTGTAGAAGTTTAAAAGATCATCAAGAGGAGTTGCAGGGGTAAGAAAGAAGGAGAGGAAACAGAGAAGATGAACTCTGAGGGTCTGGCTTACTCAGCACACTTTACAGTATTTGATGGCGGTAACTGGCACCACAAAGGCTGAATATTTTGTTTGTCCTAAAACATTCAAATGTTTGTGACATTTAAAATTTTCATATGTAATTCAGTAATTAAAGCCTTTATTGATAGATCCAACAGGACCTGGATTCTTACAGGGCTACATTGGCACAGGTTGAGTTGTATGTGCTTTATACAGAGTACGCTTTCATTTAACACATTTACCACTGGACCCTTTTAACTTATACTGACCCTGCGCCATTGATTGCCTTTGCTGTTAAATGCCTGGCCCCATAAGAATTTGATTCTGCACAAAACCTAACCACAAAAGTAACATTTACTCATCCATTCAAAAATACTTGTTAATAATCTAGAGTGCACTAGCTGATACAGATTATACAAAGATACCCTAAAATAGGGACCTTGTCTTTAACAAGCTGGAGTGTAGAAAGAAGATAGATGAGCACAATATACTATAATAAAAGTAGAAAAACAGCATTCCAAGAGATGTTACCACTACATAAAAAATAATGTATTTCCAGTTAGACCCAACCATATATGATCAATTAATATATGATAAAGGAGCCATGGACATACAGTGGGGAAATGACAGCCTCTTCAACAGCTGGTGTTGACAAAACTGGACAGCTACATCCAAGAGAATGAAACTGGATTATTGTTTAACCCCATACACAAAAGTAAACTCAAAATGGATCAAGGACCTGAATGTAAGTCATGAAACCATAAAACTCTTATTTCCAGTTAGAATATTCAGGAAAGCTTGATGAGTAGGGTAAAATTGGAACAGGAAATTGATAGATGCTTAGATGGTTAGGTAGATATATATTTACAGAATTATGTTGAGGAGGTAAATCTTATTATCTCTCTATAAAACTGTCAGTACTAGTACTTTTTTTTTTTCAAGTAACAAAAGATGCTTTATTTAGTAAAAACTGGTGAGTGCAGACAGGGCATGGCAAGAGTGGGCAAGGGCTGGAGGTGAGAAGGTCAGGGGTCTGCAGCACCGCACCGCTGGGGGTCAGGGGTTTGCAGCACCGCTGGGACGTGACTCCTGAGGGAAGAGCCGGAGGTCAGAAGACTCGAGGTGGGAGGTTCTTTGGTAACTTATCACCTGCTCTTCTAGAGGCTCGTGAGGCTCAAGAGTCCCTGAGGGTTCCGAGATCTGGCCAGCAGAGGGGGGGGCTTTTCCCTGCAAGCCTGGGGATGCCCTGCCCCAGAGCAGCAGGAATTCCTGAGGACGGGCTGCAAGCCCCTGGACGGCGTGCAGCCTTCACACTGGGCCCACAGCTCCAGGTTGGCCTCCCAGCTGGGGACGTCCAGGGTGGGGAGAGATCCAGGAACTTGGGAGCATCACCTCTTTGGCTCCATCACTCGAACATGAGAAAAGCCAGCAGCAGAACCCAGGTGGGAGCCCAAGTTTATTCTTGCTGGGTTACCAAAAGGATTAAAAAAATACAGCCCTCCTCCCACAAAAAGTAGAAACAAAAGATAAAAAACAACCCCAAAGCTTCCACATATCACCATCTCAGTGGCTCTAGCTCAGGGAGTTAGGCTCCCCAGTCAAGGGAGACTCTACTTCCCTACCTGAATTAGACGTAATTCTTAGTGGGGTACTCAGAGGGACCCCGAGGGGCGGTATGTGGGGCAGATGCTGAGTAGCGGGCTATGTAATGGCTGGAGCCCTGGGAACCCCTCAGAGGGGCAGGTGCAGCAGAGAAGCCCCCCACCCAGCAATAAAAGGCCAGAGGCTGCCCAGCCCAAGTAAAGGGAGGCCCCCAGTTCCCGCTTTTGGGCCTCAGCCACCAGGGGATTGTAGAAATCCTGGATGATGGTGTGGGCTGTCCAGCAGATGGGGATCAGGGTCAGGACCCCTGAGATGACAAAGATGATTCCAGAGGTGAGCACCAGATGGGCCTTGGAGTCCTTGTCCTCCACACATGTGGTGCACTTGGCCCGGCAAGGTAGACCAGCAGGCTGAGCAGGGCCACCAGGAGGGTGATGACACAGAGGGCCCGGGCAGCCTGCAGGTCCTGTGGCAGTGCCAGCAGCGAGTCGTACACCTTGTACTGCATCTGGCCAGTGCTCTGCACCACCCAGGACATCCACAGCCCCTCCCACACCACCTGGGCCACCACGATGTTGTTGCCGATGAAGGCAGTCACCTTCCACAGGGGCAGGGCGCAGGACACCAGAGCATTCACCCAGCCAAGCAGTGTCAGAATGATCCCAAGGATTTGCAGACTAGCAGAGGCCATGATGAGGTTGAGGCTGAGGTTGAGAGGCACTAGGCATTAGATTGAAGTAACTTAGGGTTTTTTATGATATGTATATCTTACATTCATATATGTATATAACATATGTGTGTGTATTATATTTATGACATATTTGTGTGATCTATACATAGAGATTGTATTGATATTGATCACTTGTCTGTGCATACATATAAACTTATTAGGAAATTTATTAGGAAAATCTCCAACATTTTTAATAATTATACTGTATCCTCTTTTGTGCATTTAAAAAAAGCATTAGATTGTCTATTATAGTAATAATGACTGTTATCAAATAGTTATGAAGCTTCAAATACTTACATAAATTATGCTTTTTAAACCTTACAAACACCGTGTGAAATTATTTCTAGTTTACAAACATGAACCCTGAGTCTAAGAGAAGTTAAACAATTTGTCCATGGAAGGACTGAAGGGGAAAATTAAGATCTGAACCCAAATAGGCAGCCCAAGAGCTACCACTGCAAAGACCCATAATGACTGCATTTGCAATAGTGGCTTTTTATCAGTGGAAAAAGAGAAAACATTCAAACAAAGGGCCATCACACCTTCACTAGTCAAAGACACATACCTGTCTCATCTGGTTTATTATTTTCTCTTGAGCCTTCTTCCTAGAAATGAGGAACACCACCACCCCACCCCCTGAATTCCCAGCGGTTGTGCTGAAATACGTGTAACAGCTTGAAATGTTCTGGGACCTACCTGCAAAACGTGCAGCATGTTAAATAAATGAGGACTTAAGGAAGAAAATAATGTGTTATATTAATCAGTAGGATTAAAAAAAACTGTGTCCTTCATGACACTGTTCTTAACAATGAATATCACCAGGAACCAGAAGTCTGGGCCATGTGATCTCTGATTCATCACTTTTCAGTAATTCCTACATTTAAATAAATACAAGTTTCATCAAATCTACCCCTTTAGTCTCTTGCAAATCAACCCTGTCCCCAGTCCCTTCAATTAAATCTTCACACCATCTCCATCGCTCTCCATTTGCTGGAATAAACTCTTGATTGGGCTTGACTTTTTCATACTGCAGCTTCAGTGATGTTTCTAAAGCTTAAAGGTGAAAATGTCACTCTCCTGCCTAAACCCCTAAGCCTTTCCTAATCTCTGAGGCTAGTCAGGTGCCTAACCTTATCACAACACTTATCTCACTATATTGTTCATTTACTTGTTTTTTCCAGGACTGTGAGCTCCTGAAAGGGAGGAACTGCAGGAGCCTGACATTGTCGGCAGTAAACAATTGTTGAATGAGTACATGAATAAAAGATGCAAGTTAACAAATATGATATTTAAAACATCACATGAAATTCTTTAAAAAAGACACAGAAATACAATATCAAGCTAGATCAAATTTTAAGATTCCATTTATTACATGCTCAAAAGATTACTCCAGGAGCTGAATTTGTTTTCTATGAAATACTTTATAGTCTTCATTGTATCCCAGTTGGAAAAGGATGAATAAGGTTACCTCTGACCATAAGTGGAAAATAATGCAAATTAAAAGTGTCTTTAGCATAACTAGAGCCAAGTTCTAATTTGAGATCCATTTTTATTGAATTTTACTCTGAAAGAAGCCATGTTTTATCCTTTGATTTCCTTACTTCCAGCAGGTGCTCAATTTTTTTAAAAAATTGAACATACATAATTGAACATACTATAACGATGTGATGTATTTTAAACATATAAAAATATACTTATTGTATTTCTTTTAATTCAATTTTTGAATATTTACTGATGAGTCTTGGCACTTGGGTTTTGAAATACTTTATATTAAGATAGGATCCCTTAATAAGGGTTAAGATTAGTCATCTCTTGGAGATATTAAAGAAGAATCCTGCACACACAAGTGATTGGCATAGAAGCCATTTATAATTCTTCCTGAGACTGACATTTTGTGACTCAGTGTCTTGCAAATGAGTTTCAGCTCCAGGCAAGTTTGCTATAGATTCACTGTGACCAAAGAAATTTACAGCAAAGGGTTCTTGGGGTGAAAAGGTTATACCCAACTTTAATTCGAGGTGGCAGGTCAGTTCTTCAGCGCTGCCACCACTCCAGCCTCCGCTCCGCTCTACTACCGCCTTCCAGCCCCGCCACCCAGTCTCCCCGGCGAGCCCTCGGCGGAACTCCTTATATTAACACAATAATGGCTTATTGACTAAAGGTGTGAAACCGGTAGCATAGCAACAGGCCAGTTACATTTAAATTCAGTGAGGATCCTGGCCATAGGAACCCCACTTTATCCACACTCCACCCCTCCAAGATTCTCGCCTTACAATCTACACGCTTTCCATCTTCTGCAATGGTCCCTGTGCGAGAAAGCTGGAACACGGTAACCAAATTCCACAACAGCAGCAGAGGATAACAACAACTTAGAGACAATAAAAATTAAGATACAGGTCTTAATAAAAAAGACTTTAGGGGTGATAAGACACGTGTTTTAATGCCACCAACATAGGCAAATCCTGCCCATTATGTAGGATGCATGAAAGACTGGTCCTGTGATATGACAATGGCAGGAAGGGGGTCCCTTCCAGGTCTAGTATACCATACTTTTACTCCTCTCCCTGTGGGGGTTACCGAAGGGTCTGTATATAGTGCTACTGGAGGTGCATGCACTGGCCATAATGATAAAACAAAATTCCCCGGTAAGATGCTCCTACCTTCTGGCCGTTCAGGATATATTACTGTGAACTTTGGTGGCCACTCTGATGTTATTCCAGGAATACACAGGAGGCCAGCTTCCAGGCCTTGTCCCCAAGGTGCCAGGAGAGCCAGCCATCATTGGTCCATGTGTTGAAAGTCACTGGGATTCAGTGCAGTTGGTGCTGGCAGCAAGATGTTATTCTGGTGGCCGAATCTCGGCTTCAGTGATTCTTCCTTGGTTTGCACTTGCAGTTGTATAGGGGAGGCTGCCATATGTGTTAACATGTCTATGGGGCTTAGGGCTCCCTTTCGGGGTCTCTCATTCAAACGTTGTAGCACGGTCTATAAGCAGTCTGACAATCCCCGCAGACTATTGGTATCTGACTTTAGTCTGGATTTTAACAAGCCATTGTGCCTCTCTATCATGCCTGCTGTGGTAGGACTGTACAGCACATGAAACTTCCACTTGATTCCCAGCTGTCGCACCCAATTTTGCAGTGTATGTCCAGTAAAATGGGTGCCCTGATCACTCTCAATTACCTGTGGTCGGCCATAGGCAGCAAAGAGATGCTCTAGGCCTCTTTTGGTCGTCTGCTGGTCTGCACAATGGGTAGGAAAAGCAACCAGAAATCCAGTAGCTGTGTCCACACAGGTCATCGCATACCAATATCCTTCTGACACAGGTAGAGGCCAAATATAGTCTATCTGCCATCTGACGAGGGATATAGGCCCCTTAGCTATTGTCCCATGTTGCTGTGGAACTTGGTGCAAGTCCCTTTTGGAGCACACAACACACTCCTGCCGGGCTCTACTAACTTCTTTGAAGGTCAAAGGCAAGCCCCGCTGACAGGCTACAGCCCACATTGTCGTTTGCCCCGCATACAACAAACGGTGATGTAGCCATTGGGCTACATCAGAGGTAGGCTTTCCTTCTAACCAACATATCTGGGCCAATTTATCTGCTTCATCATTTCCTGGGGATGCCAGTGGCAAATGACCTGTCACATGGTATACTGTAATCATTTTAGTCTGACCACAGGCACATAAGTCTTGCCACAGTTCTTGCCCCCAAAGGGGTCAGTGACCAACCAGCCAGTTGGCATGATACCAGGTTGGTAGCCACAGGGTCAAGCCCCAATAGACAGCCCAGCTGTCAGTGCAGACAACTATAGGGGAGGGCTCCTGGCTGATTACAAGCCACAGGGCCCTCAACTCTGCCCATTGGCTGCTCTTCCCCTCACCATCTTCCATCCATATGGTCTCAGTCCTAGGATGGAATGCTATGGTCCTCCATTTTGGGGGCTTCCCATGGCTGGAGACATCTGTGTACCATGCATCTTCAGGTATAGGGGATCTTCCCTCCCGATAGGGACTCTCTGCTACTAATGGTTCAAAACCAAGTTCTTCCTGCTTTTCACTAGTATATGTCACCAGCCCCAACACACGTTGGAGTTCTTCACTCAAGGGGCTACTAGAAAGGGCACTACACTGCAGTAGGTAAGCACCCCACTTGGCTAGTGTGGGTTTTTGTGTCATGCCACTCCTTGGCTTTTGGGTCCAGTCTCGTACCCACCCCAAAATGGGTAGGCGGTTATTACCTTTATCAGGGCCATTCCAGTGATGGGTTCTGTAGCCAGCGAGGCGTGATACATGGCAGCCAGTTGTTTTTCTATCAAAGTGTATCGTACCTCTGCCCCTTTCCAGAGTTGTGACCAGAATCCAACGGGTTGGTGAGTTCGTTCAAGCTGCTGCAAGAGACCCCAGCCATAACCATCTTCAGTGACATGAACATCCAGCTCACAGGGCCTTGATGGGTCTATCACACTCAAGGCCTGCACGGCCTTGACTGCCCATTTTGCTGTAGTAAAGGCAGATGCACATGTCTCAACCCAGTCACACCTGATGCCCTTTCGTACCAACCGGTATAAGAGCTTCAGAATTTGTGCCAAGTGTAGGATAAACACTCTCCAGTAGCCTAGAAGACCCAGAAACTCCTGTAGCAATGCTACAGTTGTGAGGATAGGAAAGGTCTGGACTTTATCTATAACTGCTTCTGGTATCACTTCGGTCTTACCCGACCAGACGACCCCCAAGAATTTGACAGACAAACCAGGTCCCTGAACCTTGGTGCTGTTCACAGCCCATCCTTTCTCCTGTAAATGTTGCAGCAGTCTAGGTGCTGCACCTTCTAAATCTGAAAGAGAATCAGACATGAGCATGACATCATCAATATAATGGTACAGCGGCACCGTAGGTGGTTTCTCCCATGTAGCCAAGTCCTGGGCTACAAGTCCGTGACAGATGGTGGGGCTGTGGAGGTATCCCTGTGGGAGGATGGGGAAAGTCCATTGTCATCCTTCCCATGTGAAGGCAAACTGTTCCTGACTTTCCTGCTCAATGTCAATGGAAAAGAAGGCATAAGCAAGATCTACCACATAATATGTTCCTAGTTCATGGCTGAGAGTATCCATCAAGCCTGCAATAGAGGGGACAGCAGCATGCATAGGGGGTATGAGCTTATTCAGTTCTCTGTAATCCACAGTCATACGCCAGGAGCCATCTGGCTTTTTTACTGGCCACACTGGGGAATTGAACGGACTATGGGTGGGCTTTATAATACCCACCTTTTCCAGCTCCTGAAGAGTTTCTCCAATCTCTTTATGCCCCCAAGGCAGTTTGTACTGTTTGGTTTTAGTCACCCGCCGAGGCACAGGCAAAGCTATGGGCAAGTGCCTAGCATGTCCCCTCAGAACTGCCTTCACCACAGGTACTCTCAATCTGACCTCACCTGCAGTGGTCTGCAACCACAGACCCTGCAGGATATCAATCCCCAAAATATACTCAGGGATAGAAGATATATACACAGTATACTCTTTTGGGGGTAGACGCATTATTCCCAAAGGGATTTGGGCTTTTTTTACTCTGATAGCCTTCCCCCGTTATCCATCTATGATAGTGGGGGTCCCGGGGAACCACTCAGGGTTACCATGAATCAGTGAACATTCAGCCCCAGTGTCCACCAGAGCCAGGACACATTGTATGTTCACTGGGGACCAATAGATAGCTATTTCATCATGTGGTCCCCGGTCCCCCCTGGTCCCTCAGGGCAGATACCTTGACCTTCCCTTCAGTCAAACTGTGTTCCCCAATCATCTTCCTGTGTGGGCTCATGTGACGTTGGCTTGCTTTCCAGCAGGAAGTCTTGCAAACACACAGGCTGGACTCGTGGCTCAGACGCTGATCTCTGCCTCTTTGGTCTTAATAGGTGGAACTGCTGCTCTGGTTTCAGCTGTTGCCATAGCTCTAGTAAGATCCTGTTTGACTTCCCATCTAATTTCTTTTCATCTGCTCCTGCCCGTATTAAATCAACCCACATCTGGGTCATCATAACCTTCATGGGGCCCTGTAAATTCTTCTTGTGAGTAACAGGTCTTCTTTCCAAATTCTTGTGGCTTCAGCCTCTCCTAAGTCTGCTACTGTACATGTCACCTCACTTATGGGATGCCCTAGGTGAGGGGAAAGAATGGCTACTGGAGACCCAAAGAGGGATGTAGGAGCTGTTTGAAGTACAATATTCCTCATCCCAGTAGTGAAAATCTCTTCATCTGGGCCATAATTCTCTGGACTATAGATGGCATTTCTCATGCCTAGCTCTCATAGCACCTGTTGGAGTTCAGCATATGTCTGTCTGCCATCTAACAGGAGAGGATGGTAGATCACCCAAATTGGGCCACACAGCATGAAGTGCAGCCATGAGCCAATCCAGGAGGGAGTGACTCCCTGGGGTCTGATGTGCATTTTGTAATTGCTGCCTCAAGGCAGGCTGCACTGTCAGGGAAGACAGCTTTCCCATCTCCGATCCCGACAGAACAATTCCATCCACCCCTAAGTCCCACAGACGCAGGAGCCAAGCTGATATTGACTGTGAGGGCTTCAGCCTAAACTGGGATCCTAAATCCACCAGCTCAGCCTGAGTACAGGGCAGACCATAGAGTGCTCCACGACCTGGGAAGGGGGCTGCTCCTCTCCTTGGGGAACCTTCAGCTGCTAGGTCTTTATTTTCTTTACAACCATGGGGCGTGCTTTCAATACAGGAGGTGCCAGTGCGTCTGGCATCACCCCTTCATCTTTCTCCAGCTCCTTCATTACTGGGGCTGATGGCACCTTTCTCTCCCCTCCCCTGAGTGCCTCCTCTGGTACAACCTTTACCTTTTCTATTGTACCTCACAGCAATGCTACTTCAGTCTTCAGAAGGTCTCTTATCTTCAGCTCAATGCTTCCCAGCAGACGTTCTCATACCACCTCAGCCTGTGCTTCCCTCAGGTGTTCATCTTTTTCCTTGATGGCCTCTTCCTCCTTCAGAACACCTGGCAGCGCTGCCATCTCGTCTCAAATGGCTCCTTGCCAGCGCTCCCGTGCTGCTTCCTCTCGCATCAAAGCCATCTCCCTCCTCAGGGAATCCACAGAAGTTTGCAGCTCACATTCTTGTGCCGCCTCTCGCATCAAAGCCATTTCCCTCCTCAGGGAATCCACAGAGGTTTACAGCTCGCGTTCTCGTGCCGCCATTTCTTGGGTCTCTTCTGTAGACTTTTTTAATACTGTGAGAAGCAGCCAACCCACAGTTCCTGCTGCCTCACGGGCACTCTGCTTCTCAAAGGATCTACTTACTATACGAAGGACCACCTCTACAGCCTCAGGTGTCACCTCCACTTGCCTCCAGTCCTGGGGTGGGGCCCAGTCCTCTAGGAGGCAAGCCACCTCAGACCACATACCCATTGGGGGACAATCCACTGTCTCCCCATTCACAGGAGCAGCCTGCTGAAGCACCCCTCCCATAAGGGCAGCTTGTCTTTTTCCTTGGTCAACAATGAACCCTGCTGCCTTCGCCAATTTTCTTGCAAATGGGTTTCAGCCCCAGGAAGTTCTCTATAGATTCACTGTGACTAAAGAAATTTACAGCAAAGGGTTCTTGCGGTGAAAAGGTTATACCCAACTTTATTTCCAGGTGGCAGGTCTGTCCCTTGGTGCTGCCACCACCAGCCTCCTCTCAGCTCTCCTACAGCCTTCCAGCCCTGCCACCCAGTCTCTGGCGGAGCACTGAGAAAAACTCCTACATTATCACAATAATGTCTTATTGCCTAAAGGTGTGTAACCGGTAGCATAGCCACAGGCCAGTTACATTTAAGTTCAGTGAGGATTCTGGCCATAGGAACCACACTTTACCCACACTCAGCCTGTATATATATTGTAATCTTTCAATAAAGCTATGGGGAAACTTCCTTAGAATCATCTGCATTGTAGCAAATTCTTATGTACTATACATTACAGTAGAGCAGAGTAATTCTCTTCAAATGAGCATTCTAATGTAGATGCATAGTATTCCTCCTCAACATTTCTTCCTGCCTGGTTACCATTTACTTGTATACATGAAGAGAACTGTAAACAGTTTCGAGATATGTTCCAAGAATTCTACCACTTGCATAATCTATTTTATGATTAACAATTACAAGTAAAGTTACTTACCTGTGTGGGATGTGATCTTATGGCTGGTGATCTTAAATTGCCATTGACAAGTATGTCTCCAGACAGAAGGAAAATAGACCTTGGAAACCATAAATCTGGTGTAGGAGGAATCCTGGAGTTCCAAGCAGGACTCATTCTATTTAAACTCAGAGGACGCACATTCTAGCATGATTCAAAATAAATAACTTAGTGGCCTAAGTATGTATTTAAGACAGTTAGACCGATTCAAACAGAAAATGAATTAGGAATGGAAGAGAGTAGTCAAGACAGAAAAAATACTGTATTTAAGCATCAACCAGGAAGGGTTGAATTATCTGTTAGAATTTCTCCCCCCAAAAAATATTCAAATTCTAATTCTAAATAATAAAAATTAGATTTTAATTGGTCTATAAAATCTTATATTAGAAAGTCTCTGAAGTATTTGATTCATCTTCTTGTATTAATATGAGAATTTACCTAAAGGAAGGGTATTATCTTTTGTTAAGTTTAAGCTTCTGTAACTCTGGTGGAAAATCCCAGGGCAAAATACCTTTGAAACTGAAATCAGCCAAAGGTAGAAATAAAGTTGGAGAAACATGTTTATTTCTTATAAGCAGTGGTCCAACATCTCTTTTGACCTGGCTGCAGAAAAAGAAGCCCCACCCAACCTCTCAGGTCCGGATACGCCCTTGCTCACCCATGTAATTACCCATTGATATGGAGATGTACTTCTCTTCTCCCCTTGGAAACACTTATTGATATGGAAATGTACTAAAGCCAGGTGAGAGATTGTGGAAATATTGCAATTTTACCCTTTTCCCTTTCAAGTTTCCGTGGAATTCTCCAAGAAAAAGGCTAATAAATTCTGGAAAATTTCTTATGTTTTGGTTTTTTTTTTTTCAAGTCTGTTTTTATCTTGTTGGAAATTTGTATATGATAACAACCACTTGCTTCATTCCTTTCCTAAGTTGGTAACCAAGCTTCTAATCAGAAAATATTCTTCAAGGATTGCCTGCATGTATGAGTATGTGTGAATGAGGTTGTTGGCTATTTTTTGACTTCTGGATAGGAATTTGTATTTGCTCTTTAAATTATGAGTACCATTGTAAAAATTTAGCCTGACTGCAAACACCCACAGAAGACCGATTGAACCCCAGCCACCTGACCATTCTAATCTGTATGTTTTCTCATATATTCAACCCGATTTAACTTTGCATTTCCTTTCATCTACCCCATCTCTCATGTCTTTCTTTATCTCCTGATAACTGCCCTTTCATTTTGCTAAATGTGGCATTCAAGTTTTTTCCACATCTTTAATCTTTTTCCTATGTGAAAATTTTCACTTGCTAGGTTTTGTTTTGGAAAAAATATGTAATCCATTACACACAGTTTTAAATCAATACCAAATATTTTTTCAGAAGTTGAAATAGTTGAATGAGATCTAATTTTGGCATACTATAAATATGATTTAAAAGAAATGGTCATCTCTATCTTTTAAAGTATTCAAAGAAATTAAAATACTGTTGCAATTTGATACCTGCCATCACTTTTATGAAGTCATGAACAAGCTGTTCTTTAACTTTCAGAAAACTTTCGTCATTCATTTTCCTACCTACCTTATAGAATTTTATTTCAATATCATATATTTAGATCCTGGAAGTCTTCTATTAATCATGCTTTCATTAATCATGCTTGATGATAAATATGAATACATTGAAATTTAATGTTTTAAAAAATTTTTTCAATAAGTATAAATGCTTTTCTAAATATTAAAATGCACCATGAATTACTGTCACATATTTGATCTAAACAACACATACATATTTACTTATTATGTTAATAATTATTGAAAAAGTTAAAATTGTGTTGGAAATGCTCCTCTTTTAATGATAATAATAGTAATTTTTATGGTGCCTTTATGTTTAAAGGTGTATTTGCTGACACCTAAAGCTTCAATTGATCCTTTGCATCCCAAAGTTAGTTTTCTCCAACTTGGAGAAATGAAGTATGGTTAAATTTGGATTAAATGAGGGGTATGCCTTTATTTTCCTTTAAGCAGATAGAATGTTATTGAGAAAGAGTAGATGAGAAAAGAATACCAGCTTGGTACCTCTGGCATGTTTTCTGAGTACAACAATATAGGGAAGAGTATGTTTGGAAGCTAAGCAACTTTAAATTGATTTCTTTGATCTTTCTGTGTCTCATAGCCCTAAGAGTATCTTCATGAACTTCTATGGATGTACCTATAAATTTGAAGACTGCTACTCTATGCAATTATAATATTATATTAAATATAACTTTCTTTTAGTGTAAACCTCTTATATGAATCCCTTCGAATACTTTTCATCAATGTGCTCTGTTCAGTAGTGTACCTACTCATCATTGTGAAAAGTTCTATTAGACATCCCTGGCCTGAATTATCCCAGCAGCTAGACTACTGAAGCTTATGGAAGAAAACCGCAAAAGCACGTGCATTGATGCCATTATATGTTTACATACTCCAAACTTACCTGTACCGTGATTGTTGTCCATAAAAGTGCACACATTTTCTGTCTTCTGCTCTATTTCAAATGCTCTCTACTGGGCAAGCACCTGACTGAAGCAGATCTGCCCTCACCGTTGCTGCCAGCAGCCCCGACACTTCATTTGTGCTTCCCTTTGCCCTTTCCCTCCTTTTTCAGTAGGACAACTGTCCTCCTTCCTCTTTCAAGTCAGGTCTTTCACCTATGCTGAGCATCACATCAGGAACTTGGCTCTATTAATATAATCTTTAACTTTTTTCAGACTTTCTGTCTCTAATAATTCCATTTAACATGTTGAATGCTCTCCTTCTGGAAGAAACAGTAACAACTAGGGGTAAAATTGTATTATTTCCAGAATATCTTGCCTGGCTTTAGTGCATCTGCATATCAATAGGCATTCCTCAGGGGTGGATAGCCATAGTTCATCTCCATATCAG
Source organism: Smutsia gigantea (assembly GCA_032199065.1). Classification (NCBI taxonomy): domain Eukaryota; kingdom Metazoa; phylum Chordata; class Mammalia; order Pholidota; family Manidae; genus Smutsia; species Smutsia gigantea. Next base: position 85,431 of record JAVSCE010008790.1, on the reverse strand, counting down.
TGGGTAATTACCTGGGCAACCAAGGGCTTATCTGAACCTGAGAGGTTAGGGGGAGGTCTTGTTTGCTTCTGCCAGAGTGGGAGGTAGAGACAGCCCCGGACTGCAGTTTGTAAGCAATAAATGCGGTTTTAAACTTTATTTCTCCGTTTGACTGATTTTGGTTTTAGAGGTAATTTGTCCCGGGAGTTCCTCTCCCCAGAGTTACAACACAAAGGCTTCTAGAATTCCACCTTCTACTGCTAGGTCTTCCTCAACAGTTTCTTGAAATAATGCCATGTACTTACTCTCTTTACATTTGTACCTCACACTTACTCCCTAATAGCCTATAATTTGCCTTTGGCACCATCAGCTTCAGAAAACTGCCTCCTCTGGGATCTCTAAATGACCTCTTTCTGGCTGCTTCCCAGGGATACTCTTCAGGGTGTATCCTAGAAAACATCTCTTGCAGCATTTGATATCAACAATCCTCCTATTTTCAAGGGATACTCTCTTCATATATTGTCCCTAATAAAACATCCTCCTGATTTTCCTTTTATCTCTGGTTTCCTTAGCTAGCTCTATTTCCCTAACCATCCCTTACACATTGATTAATTTCATGGATTTCGTCTGAGCTTTTAGTAGGTATTCGCTATGTGTGAGAGGTATTCAGTTCTTTGAATGCCATCTCCACATTTCAGTAATTTCCCATTTTATGACTCCTCATCTTCTCAAGGCAGAAACCTAAAAATTTACTTTTTGAGCCTCCCTTGGTACTACAGTGAGGCATGCAACCTAGGCTCGGCACATCAGATTCAATCTTAAGGGACTACAATAGGAAGTTCAGTTAATATGGGAAGTAGGCGTCTGGGGCATTCACTTGGTGAGTGTGATGGCTGAGGCCTGTGCTAGCAGAGTGGCAGACTTGATGGTTTTGATTCTCCAGGATCATCTGTATGAACTGCAAGTCCTCAGGGGACAGCAGAACCTGTGTGAACTTCAGTATTTCTCTAGAATTGCCCCATCCCATCCATCGTGGGCTCTACCATTGCTCCTGTCTGGTTCCAGGCCTGAATACCTGAACCAGATACTATAAGCTACTGAAAATCTTTCAGAAAATTCCTTTCCTGCTTAAATACAGAATAGGTTTTTAGTTTAGCAGCTGAGAACAGCGATTGGTACAGCTTTGATTTTTCTTTCTTCCTTTCTTTTTCATTCTATGTGCATTTCTTAAGTGATATGATTCACTCCTATGACTACAGTTATAATTTTTATTTTTAAATCACCTGAATCATAGGACTTACCCAGACCTGTCTTTGTAATTTAGATCTGTATATAAAGTGCATATACTGTATTTTTCTGCTTACATTTATTCATTCAAAATGTAAGAAGTGTGTGTTCCCATTGGCCAACATCACATTAGGTTCTAGAAACCCAAAGATGAGCAAAAATCAGACCCAGTGGTGTCCTCATGAAATCTGAAGCTTTAATGGATCTGGAGACTCTATTACAACCACATAAACATATGTAAAATTCAACTTTGATAAATGCAGCCAAGAAGAGGTGCATGGTGCTATGGATGCTTTGAAGGAGGTCAGACAGGTCAGAAAAAGCTTATTTTCTGAGGAGCTGTTTTTCCAAGCTGCAATCAGTAGAATGAAAAAGAGTTGAAATGGGTATGGAAGAGCATTTCTGGCAAAAATGGCCTGATATACTAAGCCTGGTGACGGAGGATCAAGATACAATCACATGACTAAAGGGGCCTGGTGTTTGCGGGAGTGGAAGAAAATGGGGGATGTGGAGGGGAAAGGTGATATATTATCTTGGAAAGGTAGGAGCCAGGCCATTCAGGAATTTGTAGACCAATTTAAAGATATGGTCTTAATCCTGAGAACAGAGGGGAGCTTTTGAAAGATTTTAAGTAGAAATATGGTGGGAGATGAGAAGATGAGATTTATGTACTAAAAGCTCTCTCTGGCTCCAGAGTGGAGAACAGCAAGCCGGAGGGGAAGAGGGAAGCAGGAAGACCAGTTCAGAACCTTTTCAAGTTATTCAAATAAAAGATGATAATGCTTAAATAATAGGGTTGGTGGGGATGGAGATAACTGGACAGAGTAAGAGGCTTTGGAAAGGAATGTATATACTGAACTTTGTAGTAATTTGGATATGGAGGGGAAAAGAAATAATGCCTGCATGGATGTTAGTTCCTTTCACTGAAATAGACAACTCAGAGGAGGAGATCGGGGACGTCTTACAGGCATCTCAAACTCGCTATGTCTAAAAGAATATATCATATATCACCTTCTGCCTGAGCCTAGTTCTTGTTTCTCTAGATCATTCCTTCAGTTGCTCAGTCCAGACACCTGCACACCATCTTTGAGTCCTCCTTCTCTTTTTCCCCAATAGGCACTCTAGCATCACAAGTTTTTGAGTCTACCTACCAAATGTCCCATTTCTGGGGAAGCCACCTTCATCCTATTGGAACAATCTGGTCTCTTCACTCCTTTTACAGACCTCATATTGTTCCTGTCCAATCTGTGTTCCATACTTTAGCCGGAGCAATCTTAAAAATGCAAAGCTGATCATGGCATCTCTCTTATTCAACTCATTTTTTTCCCATTAATTCCCAATTGATTATAGAATAATAGTCACCTAATCTCACCTACAAATCCCTCATGATCCGAGCATTGCTGGCTTGTTTAGCCTCACTTCTCACTACCCTCCACACCCATCATTTCCACAAGGATACAGCCACAACAAACATCTTTCAGTTGCAGAATGCACGAGGCTTACTCCTCCATCCCTACACATTATTTCCTTCATCTAGAATATTCCCATTTTATATTACTCCACTCTATCCCTGTTCTTCCAGGCCTGCCGCTGCTTTGTCACTGCATCCCCTCCACTGTTTGTTAAGTGACCCTTCTCTGAGGTCTTTTGGACAGTGTTTAATTTCCACATGATCAGCATTGTATCCTATCAGCACCATACTTTGTCTCTATATATTTTTGTCTTCCCCCTCAACTGTGAATTCTTTGAGGGGAAGGATAGACATTGCTGTATCATTAACAACTTGCAGTACTTGAAGCATACTTGGTCATAAATTGGTAGTTTTTAATTGAATTGAAATTGAATTAGCTATTCATCCCTAACCCCATAACCTTGACATAAACTCAAATAATCAAATAAGGACATGCATATAGGTAACAAATTTCTTTGTGTATTTTGATGTCTAGTTGCTAATAATATTAAATATCCAGTACCTGATCCATTGATAATAGAAATGTCTAGGCAAATGAAATGAATAATGCTTATTTTCAGCAAAGATAAAATAATTCATATGATAAACTGTTATACTGAATTGTAGAAAAAAAAATTTGAGCACCACATGAGCTTTATTTGCACAATCAATATGAGATATTTTGGGATTTGTCCCAGTGAGGGAAGCAGGGCTTTTTCTCTCACACCTGTTACTGACATGTAAATTAACACAATTGCAAACTATTAAAAAATACTTTTTAACTGTAATTTTTTTAGTTGAAGTATTTTATTATGATCTTTAATGATTGACAGGTTATATTTCAGGATATTTTAATATATCTAAATCTGGTTACTATTATTTCAATCCAGATAGAGAATCCCTGCCCAGCTAATTAAAAAAGATAATTTATTGCAGGTCCTATTTAGTTTTTGTTTTTACTTTACATTTAGCCATCTAAGCAAATATGTTGCTCTCTGATGACACTTAGTGATCAAAGGTGACATTTCCCTTCTGAAAAGAAAAGGAACCAAAGTCAAATAGATCTATTGTCTCTTCTCAAATCTACGGGGTAGAGAGGGGCTTAAGTCTCCCCTGGTGGTGGGTGTATGTTTTGGTGGAGCTGACAGGGTGAAGGGGGGATAGGTGGTAATTTGTAATTTCCTTTAGTCCATTCATTTAACTCTCTTTGGCCACCACTACTCTTCCCCAGACACAAAATCCAAACATTTTCACTTGGAATGGTAAAAAAAAAAAACCCACAAAAAACCAGTCTAGAAAGCAAAACCTTGAACTTTCTTAAGATTTGGAATATGTCTCACAAAGGTGTTTGGAGTTAAGAGAAATACTGAAGTAGAGGTTTCTTCTTGTCTTTCAACAGTTGTTCTTTGCTGCTTCCTTTGAAAATCCTTAGGTTTTACCTCCTCCTACTGGAACTAATGAGAATATCACTTTTAACATCTCAAATTAAAAACATCAATTAGTTTTTCCTTGACTATTTAATAGACCCCTCCTGTAAAACCACTGAGTCTGGTATTTATTTTCTGTATAGTATTAAATTGATTACTAAAGTCTATAGTATTATGTAATTCTTATTAAATTATTAAATGTGGTAGTTAAATTCTTAATGTAGTAGCATAATACTCAATAATCACTAAAGAAAGTAATCAAAACATAATGTTTTGGGGTTTTTTTCTTTGTACTTATTGATTAGAACCATATTTTGTCAACACTGTCTTCATTTCATATTTTTTAAAATATTTGCTGGAAGAAAAAGTGTTTCAGAGCTGTCTCATCATTTTCATTTTAAACATCATTTGTTCACATTTTCAATATTGTTTATGTGTGTGATATTTTTATCTTAGTCTATTTTCTTGCATCTCCTCAATTTTCATCTTTATTTCAAAGAAAAAATATTGTTTGACTTTATTTTCCCTCTTTAATCATTCTTTCATTTTCTACTCTTGTTTGTAATTGGGTTCTGCATCTTTGAGTTTATTGTGATATTTACTATTCTTTTTTCTAACTCTTAATTTGAATTATTATCTCTAAGTCTTTTAATTTTAGAACAGTCATATATTAACAGAAAAATTGTGATGATAGTATATTTTTCATGTACCCTACACCCAATTTTCTGTACTATTAGTAGAGAAATGTATCATCTTATATTAGTATAGTGTACTTGTTACAATGAATGAACAGTATGATACATTATTATTAACTTAAATCCATACTTGATTCAGATGTCCTTAGTTTTTATTCATCTTTTTTTCCTGCTCCAAGATCCTGTCTAGAGTACCAATTACATTTAGTTCTTACGTCTCCTAGGCTTGTCTTGGCTGTGACAGGTTTTTTTCTTTTCTTTTTTTATAATATCAATAATTGTCAGTTCTTCTGTAGAATGCCCTTCAATGAGAATGTGTCTGATGTTTTTCTCACCACTAGACTGGAGTCATAGGTTTTGGGGAGGAAGAGCATATAGGTAAAGCACCATTTTCATTTTAGCATATCAAGAGTATATACTCTCAACCTGATTTATCACTGCTGTTGTTAATGATAATAAATATGGCATATACTCGGGATCTCATCCCCTCCTGAGTCTCTGATGCAGTAAGAAGTAAACAAGATGAGAATGAAACATGAAACATACATGGAGTAGCGGGATAAAAGAGTGGCATGATGGAATAGAAGATCAGAGAATGTTTAATCCTGAGGCCAGCCTATGCTCAGTTTGGGCTCTTAAGGAGGGGCTATTTGTTGATTTAGTCTGAAGACAAGATAAAGCAGCTAAAACATTCATACACAGGTTTTTTCATTTACCTACTGAAGGACAGCTTGGTTGCTTCCAACTTTTCAAGATTATTAATAAAGTGGCTATAAACATTCATTTGCAGGTTTTTGTGTTGGACATAGTTTTTAAGTCATCTGGGTAAATACCTAGGAGCACAATTGTTGGATCAGATGGTAAGCTTATGTTTAGTTCTGTAAGACATTGCTATATTCCAAAATGACCTCATTGTTTTGTATTCTCATTAGCAGTGGACAAGAGTTCCTACTGCCCCACATCTACACCATTAGGTGCTGTCATTGTTTTGGATTTAACTCCTTTAATAAGTGTGTAGTCGTTTCTCATTATACACCATCAGACTATTTTAAAATTCATGACTGAAATGAAAAGCTTGGAACAACATCATCAAGCTAATGGCAATGCCTTGAAATTAGTTCTACTTCCAAATAACACTTTAAAACTCTTTTAAAAAAAAGCTAATTATCCAGCATCAGCTTAAGGATTTTTCAATGTTCTAAAATATAACTTTTAGACCTGATGAAGGGGTAGTTTAATAACTGTAATATTGCACATGTAATTGTAGATTAATGATAATAAAATAAATTATATTAAAAATAAATAAATAAATAAATAAAATATAACTTTTAGAATAAAAAAAGTATGGTAAGTACTTTTGATTTTTGAGGAAGAAAGACAGAAAAATGAAAGGAAGAAAGAGGGAAGAAAGAAAAAAAAAACTAAAATACCCGTGGGTCCTGTAGCCTGGTAAATATTCAAAAGTTCCGTCCAAATATTAAAATAACATCTTGTTTCTCTCTCTGACAGTTTATTAAAGGGGGTGAGAGAGGGATAGGATTTTGTTTACAGTCATGGTGAAAAACCTGCTTTATAATCTCATATTTTGTAAAAGCTAGGCTTATGAAGAAATGCCATAAATGTAATTAAGAGACAACCAAGATATAATCTCTTTGAAATTCCACGGTGTCTACAGACACAGTTCATTTGTTTCCCTCATGGTAAGGTACTTCAATCCTGCAAAACAGGTCCTAATTGCATTCGCCCACATTTTATCTCAAAAACATAGAATATTGTCTGTGCTATTTCTCCAGAAACACCACAGAAAATACTTTCTGGACTACTCAGTACACTAACCCTGGCAAGAGGGTAAGTTCAGCTGAGATTGGCCAGATCTGATAGTGAAAAAGTAAAGAGAAGAAGGGCAGGAAGAATACTCATTGGTGACCACTTAGTAAAACCATCAATGCTCTCCCTTTTAAAGATGAAAGACTCCTCTGAAATGCAACTATCAATGTAAGAACCTGCCATTAATCATGGAACCACTTGTTAGAAGAGATAATGAAGAAAACCAACTATTCACAAAATCAATAGTAATAACAGAACAATAACAGCAACAAAGAACAAATATCACTCCCCATATTGCTGGAATCATGCAAGGCATATGAAAAAATCATGAAACCAGCGGAAGTATTCAAACTGACTTGAGTAATTGAAAGAGTCTGTAATTTACATAGAAAGACACAAACTCATGTGTTTAACAGGTCTTCTTAAACTAATCAATAAAACATTGAATCTAAAATAATTCAGACCAAGAACACAACTCTTTAATGGTTTTGACCTTAATTCAAGGGTAACATTTTAAATCTCCAAAAGAACAGGTAAAATTCATTCTCTTCAAATAACTTTCCATAAATATTGTTTATCATAACTAATTTTTGATAAGTACCGGGCCATGGAGAATTCAAAGTTACTATCTCTGGCAAGATAAACCTAATTTTGTTCTTTCTTACTTGGGCAAGATGTGGAGGCAAGCATGAGGCTGAGAAGCAGCATGGTCTAAAGAGGAGAACATTGAGCTCTTCCTGTCCCCTGGTGCCTCTGTACACACTCATTTGTTCAGCCAATGTTCATTTGACACATGTTAAAATAACATGTGTGATGTTTCACAGTTTACATAGCATGTTCACAAAAATTTTAGAATTTGTTCCATTCCACACAGTAAGTAGGGAGATAAGTATCATCTTTTATATTAAGAAACAGTAGTTAAAATGATTACCCTGCATCTCTCAGTTAATAACAAGCAGAGCAGGCAGCCTCACTGTCGGGTCTATTCTTACTCAGTAACCTGTATTGTTTTGTATTCTATGAACTTCAAGGGGAACAGATAACTACATTTGATTCAATGTATTTACAATTTTATGACATTGGTGGCAATGTTGAGATTTACCTGAATCCTGTGTTCCCGGAAAAAGAGAAAATGAAAGGAATCTCTATACCATTTTGTGTTCTGGGAAGGGGCTTACCACAGAGGAACACCTTTCCCCATAGGGCTTGGACAAGACTCATGGCTGTCCCCTTTTTTACTGGTCACAAGGCCAGGCACAGACTCTCCGGGGTCCATTCTTTGCCTTGTAAACGATTAGTTGAACTGCTGGTCTGGGAACAAAAATCCTTATTAGCTAAACTTTAGATAAAATTCGCCCTTTTTCAGGACCCTGAACTTTGTCTTGTCTTCAGACTAAATCAACAAATAGCCCCTCCTTAAGAGCCCAAACTGAGCATAGGCTGGCCTCAGGATTAAACATTCTCTGATCTTCTATTCCATCATGCCACTCTTTTATCCCGCTACTCCATGTATGTTTCATGTTTCATTCTCATCTTGTTTACTTCTTTGTATGAAATAAAAACTCTTGTTCTTAACTTCACCCCCTACCCTCAGCTTTATTGAAGTATAATTGACAAATAAAAATTCACGTATGTGTGTGCATGTGTGTGTGCATGTGGTGAAAACACTGTAGATCTACCCTCTTAGTAAACTTCAAGGCTACAGTACATTATTATTAACTCTAGTTACCACATTGTACATATTACATCCCCAGAACTTTTCCATCTTATTATTGAAATTTCATACTCTTTGACCAACATCTCCCAATTTCTCACCTTGCCCCCTGGTAACCACCATTCAGTGCTCTGTTTCTATGAGTTTGACTTTTTTAGATTCTGTTAACCTGAAAATAAAGAGAGGCAACAAGAGGCGAATGAGCATATATTTGGGATCAAAGAAATGCAGTTGAAGAACCATGGATTCGGGTAGAAACAAAATAGTGTTCCACTTCTAGGTTGAAAGCAAGGGGTTTTTGTGAGGAAAAGAAAAGGTGGGCAATTACATAAATTGAAAAGAAAAAAAGTTTTGTATTGGTGTTAAGTAAACTGCTCTGGGCTCTATATTGATTAACTACTGATTCTATCTTCAGGATGTCCACAACCACCAGGATGTCCATTCTCTTGCTGACTTCTCAAGCCATTGCTTGAAACATTTGCCATTTGACCCAGCCCAAAGGTTTTGGCCTAGTTCGGAGATGGGTAAGGCAGTTTCTCTTGTTAAAAAACAAAATCCAGTCAAGTAAATTTCAAGATCAAATTGGTTTTATTAAGGGATTATGAATGGGGCAGCATCCCACCTATCAAGTAGGGAGATGCTCTGAGGAGTAGTACAAATTGGAAAGTTTTTATAAACAGGAAGGTGGGGCAAAATGTTATTAGCAAAAGGAGAAATGAGGGATTGTTTCAGGTCAGGTCACCCTCCTTAAGAAGGGTGAGGGTCTTATGCAGATTCCCTCACTAGAAATCAGGAAATTCCAGACTGATTGGCTTAAAATTCCACTCCTGGGAGAGGCTGGAACTGCTGTTTGGTAAGGCATTTTGCCCTAGTTTGGTGACTTGGTCCAGCAGAAGTGACCCACTATTGGGTCTGTGTGTTTCTTTTTAACAATTCCCCACTTTTGATCACACTCTCAGCTTAACTGAGAGATGCAATGAAAATTTAAGGCATTAGCACTGCTCTCAGCTACTGCTCTGAAGTTCTCACAGTTTTTGCTGTTCCTTTTGTGTGGTGTCTGTGGGTCATGATATTTTTGCTTTACCCCTGTGATACTCATAGGTCATGGAAGTCATTCATTTTCTTCTTTCCTTTTTCACATTCCAAACTTAGATCACTTGCTTGGTGATTAGCAGCTGTGAGTATACATGTAAAGCCTTTCAGAGACTATAACACACCAGGGACGTTATTAGGAGAACAATAACAGGATAATTCTCAGAGTTTACAACTGAAGATTGGTCCTTTGAACTATGGCCCCCAAGACCCAAACCAGTCGCAGGAAGACCCCATTGGAGGAGTCATCCTTTTAAGCCAAGTAGCTTGCTCAGTGATCTTAACTGAATTTCAGCTTTCCCAGAAATGTTAATCCAGTTGCAGCAGGTGATTTTGGCCACAGCACAGACATATCCTTACTCAGTTAAAGGTTAATCAGGAGCTCTCCTATTATCAACTACTTCGACCAGGAAGTCTAAGGATCTTGTTTGGGCAGCTATTGCTTCAGCAGCAGATTCTTTTGTTACTCCAAGAATAAAGTGAAGTTCCTTATCATAACCTCAGCTACATTAATCCCTAACCAGGGAAGTAGGGACCTGCCAAAGAATGAACACTGAATCATGAAAGCTTCATGGTATATCCTTTCCAACTTGATGATGTAAATTTAGGGGCTGTAGGGAAAATGGAAGTTCCTAAGGTCAGGATCCTCACCTGACCCTAATCTACTTGATGATGTAACTGGCCTACTGTTAGGCTAATGCTTACACACCCATAGCCAATAAGCCATTATTGCCTGTGTCACTATATAGAGAGCTCCATCCAGTGCTCAGAGCAGAGGCTGGAGACAAAGGCACAGCCTGGAGTGGAGGCACAGCCTGAAGCAGAGGTAGAGACTGAAGCAGAGACAGAGCTGGAGATGGAGACAGAAATAGATTTTCCAGATGCAGATGTGACTCTAGCCACCTTGAGAATAAACCCAACCCCCAACAGTGTTCCATTCTCATTATGCACTCTCACTGAATCCAGAGTAAACTTGGTCAGAGCTGGGAACCCCTGCAGCCTGGAGCCATAGGGTCACAGTTAGGCTTTCTTCTTCCCAGAAATAAATAGTGGTTCTAAAATTCAGAAGTTACACCCTTTAGCGATGGTCTGAGAGATACAGATAAAAGTATTGTCTGTTTAGGCCAATGCCAAAGTAAAGGAAAGGAAAAGAAGGAAAAAGGGTTTCATGTTTTGTTAAAGCATGAATTTTTGATCTGTCATCTTCAGCAGAAGCAGTGTACTTTGATGTCCACAATTTCCCTTTCTCATCGGTTTGATTCAGAGGTCGCCATATGCACAGGACCAGTTCTCAGATGGAGCTTTCTTTAGCTTTGAAATGTGTACCCAAGCCTCAGTACTTTCTAGTTTTCCAGCAGTTTCAGTGATCAGGAGCACTTGGTAAGGTTTCTTTCAATGGGGTTTGTCTTGCCAATGGGTTTCAGACCCCGGCAAGTTTGCTATGAATTCAGTATGACCAAAGAAAATGACAGCAAAACATTTTGGGGGTGAAAGGATTATACCCAACTTTATTTCCATGGTGGCAGGTCAATCACTAAAATCCTCTTCACTCAGCAAGTCTGCATCAGCAAGCCAGTCTCTGCCTCTGGACCTCTCTGTCAGCACAGCCATCCTCTGGGCCTCTCTGTCTGCACAGTCGTCTTGCACAGCTGTCCTCTGGGCCTCTGTCCTTGGCGCTGCCACCATTCCAGCCTCTGCTCTGCTCTCCTGCAGCCTTGCAGCCGTGAGACCATGTCGCCCAGAGCACTGGGTGGAGCTCTTTATATAATGTAATAGCAACGTATTGCCCACACATATGTAGTGAGCTAGCCAACCGGGTCCAGGTGAGAATCCTGGCCACAGGAACCTTCACCTTATCCACAGGGTTCAAGGGCTCTCTTCCTCTGATGACATTTCCAGAATACTCAGTCATCAGATTCTAGACTGTGACCAAAAGAATCCCTTGAACAGGGATCCAGGAAGGCTTTTTTAGCCTGTTGACAATAGGCTTTTGCATAAGACAACAAGAGATTGTTAGAGTAGGCAGATAGACATGAGTAGGAGGGGAGAAAGGAGGCTGGCAGACCACCCCATCTCCACCCAGAGGCCTCCCTGTCTCCCTTAAATCAACCCCTTGTGTGGTTCAGCACAAACTGATAAGCAAAAGGTCCCAGTGACCTTCCCCAAGTTGGAATCATGCACAATTAAGGAAGAGCTTGTCAGTAATGACCCTGAGGCCATCAAAATATCATCATTTTTTAATTTACATTATGGTTTTGGCCCCACCATGGGTTTCTCTTAGATGCTCATGGGAAGAATGATGAACACAAACTTGCGCAAAGGCTGAAGGGAAGGGAATGAGATGATACAAAAGATAATGTGAGAATGACAAAATGGGGGGGGGAGGAAACCAAATCAATCCCCATAAAAGACACATTGTAAAACCCAGAAAAAGGCTACCCACCCTTAGGGTCAGTCTGCTCCTCTGTCTCTGGAGCTTATTTTCCTTTTGCTTTGCTAAGTAAAAAGCCCCTGCAGCTTTAACTTTCTATTAAGTGGGTCTCTCAATTGAATTCTTTCCTTCCAGAAGCAAGAACCAAGGATTTCTACAGGACATTGTCTGGTTACAGGATCAGCAGGTTGTATACCAGTAGACATTGGTCTGCTAATCACTGCCTCATGTGGAGTGAGTTTGTTTTACAAAGCAGGTACTGCGAACAGTAAGCAAGACTAAAGGCAATATTTTTGGCCAGGAAAGTCCAGTAGTTTTGTTACAGGTTGAGTTCATTCTCCTATGTTCTCGTCCCTGCTGCAACAAAGAATTGAAAAGCAGAGACACAGTAGCGAAGAATGAAAGTTTTAACTGAATACATTCCAAGGAAGGAGAAGGCCAGAGTCAAGGTAGACAAAGGCAGGTTTTTATTTGAATACATTCCGAGGGATAACTGGGGCAGAGTCAAGGTAGATAAAGTCAAGCTTCTTACTGTGAGACTTCTCTTATGGGGTTTTTGACAAGGCAGAGAAGCCCTTGGTTGACATCCCTTGGCCTGTGCTCTGACATTTTTATCTAGGGAATTTTTGTCATCTGGGGAGTCCTGTACTCTGAGATTTCTTATCTGGGGAGTATCTGTGCCCTTCAAGTCATTCTTGGTCCCTGTGGATTTATTTAATTAATTCTCTGAGATATCTCTGGCTCTCTGATTTATCCAATTAACTCCTGAGTTTTTGGTGGGCCCTACCCTCTTTTCAATCCACTCATATCTGTCTTTCTGACTAACAGTTTCAGCTAGTTAAGAAATTTTTTTTTTTAAAGCACAAGATGAATAGCTGATAATTCTTTGAGGCTTGGCTATGATACAAAACACCGATGTCACAACATTATATTTTCATGCTACAATACAACTTTAATGGCAGAATAACAACTATCAGTATGAAGAGTATCCACTATCAGATGCCTATTTGACTTTTTAAAATTAAAGTATGATTAATATACAATCTTATGTTGGTTTCAAATGAACATCACAGTGCTTCAACAGTCCCATGACCAACTTATGTTATGATTGTGAATTACTGGGCCTTTTATTCCCCTCTACCCTCCACCTGCCCCAACTTCTCCCCTTGGTAACCACTAGTCACTTCTCAGTGTTTATGAGTCAAATGCTATTTTGCTCCTTCTGTTTTGCTTAGTTTTTATATTTCAAAAATAAGTGAAGTTTTATGGTATTTGTCTTTCCCCACCTGGCTTATTTCACTGAGCATAATATCTTCCAGATCCATCCATGTTGTTGCAAATGGCAGAATTTCTTTTCTTTTTATGGCTGAATAATATTCCACTGTATAAGTATATACCATATCTTCTTTATCCATTCCTCTATTGATGACACTTAGGTTGCTTCCATATCTTAAATATTGCAAATAGTATGGCAATAAACATAGGGGTGCATGTATCTTTTTGAATCGGAGATTTTGTTTTCTTCAGATAAATTCCTAGGAGTGGAATTACTGGGTCAAATAGTATTTCTATTTTTATTTTTTTGAGGAACCTCCATACTGCTTTCCACAGAAGTTGCACCAATTTGCATCCCCATCAACAGTGTAGGAAGGTTCTTATTTCTCCATATCCTAGCCAGCAAGTTAAGAAATTTTAAGTTTTAGGATCCCATTAGTTTTTTTCACTTTACCTGATGATTGAGGATGATAGAGACAGTGATAATTCCAAGAAGTTTGTATATCTTTCATTAAGTCCGGTATAATTTGCTCAGTGAAGTGGGTACCTCTATCACTGGAGGTTACAGAATGTATACCCCAAGTGGGAAATACATTATCTAATAGTTTTATTTCTACCATTGTAACAGAGTAAAAAAGCTTGGCATCTCTGCCTTTATTCTGCATCTGTCTCCTTTGCTGCCTTAATCTTTGAGTCAAAAAGCTTCTTCTTAGCTCTGCAGCCCTGCACATAGGCTTGTTAATTATCAAAGGGAATTTTTGCTCATGGCTTATAATTGATGCAAACAACCATTACCCAAAACTCCCCTACCCTGAGGTGATAAAGAAATATGTACAAATATGATTGACTGGGTTGTCAAGGACTTATAGGCACATAATTGCCAGGCTCACATCAACAAACTGACTAGAATTAACTAACCAAAGTCAAGGAGTCTTACAACCCTTCTCAGATCTTGGCTGAGTTCCAGATGTCTGAGTTCAACTGTCACCTCCTGACCTCAATCCCCTCCTGCTACCCCCCTTCCTTATATAAAACAGGACTAAAATCAAGCCTGAGTTAAGACAGTGCTTTAGGACATTAGTTTACCATCTTCTTGGTCTGCTGGCTTTCCAAATAAAGTTACCCTAACACCTTGTCCCTCAACTCACTGGCATGTTATACAGTAAATGGCACAAGTTTAGACTTGGTAACACCATGTAGGCATTAGCCTTGTGACAAGTGAATGCTTCAACCCATCTGGAAAACATACTTACAGGACATACTGGTAACCCATATTAAGTGGCAGCTGAATTAAGCTGCAGGTGTCCAAAAGCCCAGAGAGAGAAGGCTTAGGGCCTCTAGGGACAAAATAATTTTTCTTAAATGCACTGAGGTGGGGAAAGAAATGTAAAAATTGAAAAATGGGGTTTATCAGGGAGTTTATCAGACCCAAAGCCCCAATTGTTCATTTGATTTAACAGCCATTGTTTACCTGCCTTAATTCTTCTTATTCAAGAGCAGAGTGCTGCCATTTTTCAAGGACATCACAATGACAGAAGTCTGGCAATGAGGGGTCATTTTTTTTGCAGAAGCAGAATGGATTTCATTCACATGTGCCATAATCTTTATAGATTCTCTGTTGCTGCCTTTGCATGAAAGACATTTTTCTTTTTAGTAGACAGCAATTTCAGAAGACAAAAGAATAATTGCAAGTGATTATATTATATTACAACACATCAGATTCCTAGGAATTTCACATAATTTCTAGAACATTGTATACCAATACAAATAATATAGAAGGCTGTGTATGCTTATGTAAAAATTCTTCTCATGTAATTTAACCTATAAAATTAATCTAGGTAGTTTAATAAATCCTTTGGAATATTTGTTTCTCCAAGGTTAAAACAGGCTGCATTTAGAGTTTCATTTGGGGAAGTTAATTATCTGTTAACAAAACTTAGCCCTTTTAATATTAACTCAGTTTTCCTAAATAATATTGAGACAGGGTGTAGTCAGAGTAGGGTGAGGGCCTCTGGAAAAAACAAGGCAAGAGATTTACAGTTACTAATGTAACTACGTGCAGGGAAACCCCCTACCAAAACTCTGTGTTAAACATTGGGCTCTAGAGTCATTCTTCAGTCAGTTGATACTCCTCAGGAAAAGGAGAGTAGCCCATTTTATTATGCTAATTATTTGTAATCATGTGTAAGATTCACTTTAGCTTGCTAAAAGGGATTTAATATCTCATCAAGGACAAACATCCTAAGGCCACTTTTAACAAGTCCACACCCTAAGCCCTTTATCAGTTCCCCAAAATCCTCAACTGCCTATAAATCCCCTAGACAACAATGCAAGGCACCACCCCAGGCTCACTCTCTTGTCGTCCCCTCTGGCCATGAGCCAGGAGCTCTTTCCTCTCACTTTATTTCTAAATAAAAGTCTCTACCCTGGCTCTCCTACCCTGGGTGTTTGCTAAGTTCATTCTTCAACTCTGCAAACAAGAACCCCAGCATCAAAAGGAAAAGACATTTCCTAAAGATAGCAAACACAGGAAATTTTTTGGATAAAACACAAAATCCTTTTTTTTAGGGAGATAATTTAACAGATAAACTTTCACAATCAATGATCAAAGACCGAAAGTCCAAACTTTGTCCTTTTAGCAAAGAAAAACAAATTCTAATTTTGTACCAGCTTACTTTTGATATTAAAACTTACTCATATCAATCTTAGTCCTGACCATACATAAAAATTCATTTTTTGAGATTCCCTTTCCCCAAACTTTCACTCTCCTCAGAAGAAACTTGTATTCCTTGTATTCTTCCCAACTGAAAACACTTCATTCCCTCCTCTACAGAGATGTCTCCACTATCCCTAGTAGCTTCAGATACATACATTAATGAGAACTCTTACCCGCAGAAGTCCCAACCTTCAGTGAAAAATAAGAAGCAAACAACTGTAAACTATTCCATAGCCTGACAAACCCAAAAATACCCTTTATGATTTCCAGAAGCATGTTTTCTCATTGTAAATTTCTCAGCATAGCATAAAACCTTTTACTAATAGACCTAAATATCTTTAGTTTCTCTGTAACAAGAAGCCAAAAGTGAAACATACATTTAACTCAGATAGAATAAAGTTGTTTATCTGCATTACATTCAATATTAATAATTCTAAAGACATATCTGTTTTAATTAATTCAAACTTAAACTAGCTTTTATTTACCAAAGATTGTCCAGATTTGATGAACTTGGAAAACAATTGAGTTTTCTTTTTTTCTGAGAGTTTTAGAGTATCCTATCCTTATAAGAACTTGTCTAAGGCCAACCAAATAGAGCTCTCTTATAAACTAATTTTAACGCCATATCATCTGGAGGTGGGAAAGTATCACACATTCAGAATGTGGGTAAACTGGCAACATTTCCATAATCTCTCGACTGGCCTTAGTGCATCTCCATATCAATATGTGATTACATGGGGGAGTGAAGGCATATCTGAACCAGAGAGGTTGAGTGGGGTTCATTTTTGCAGCCAGGTCGGGTCGCGAGACCTGGGCGTGCAGAAGTGGAGGACTGCTTGTAAGCAATAAATGAGTTTCTCCCACTTTATTTCTCCCTTTGGCTGATTTCAATTTCAAACGTATTTTGTCCTGGGCTGGGAAGGTGTATTCCCCTCCCCCACACCCCTCCCAAACCCTGACATAGACACACACATTTACAGACATACTTGGACATGTAAACAGACCCAAACAGGGATGTTATATAGTGTAACTCCGGGGGGAAATCCTGGAGCAAAATACCTCTAAAACTGAAATTAGTCAAAGGGAGAAATAAAGAAACCCGTTTATTTCTTACAAGTAATCATCCTGTCTCTCTCCGGACCAGGCAGCAGCAGAAGAGAGCTCCACCCAACCTCTCCGGTTCAGATAAATCCTCCCTCACGCTTGTAATTACCTATTGATATGGAGATGGACTACTCTACACCCCTTGGAAGCACCTATTGAGATGGAGATGTACTAAGGCCAGCTGAGAGATTCTGGAAATACTGCAATTTTACCCACACCCATTCTGTGTGTTTTAATTTGGGAAACAACTTTCAAAATCCTTAAATGATCTTATCTAATTGGCACATTCCCCATAATGGCCATTGTAATTCTAGCTTGCATGTTATATCATGCTAGACATATGCAACTCCTGGAACTACAATTCTTATACAAAAATTAGACGGGTGTGCCAAAATACAGCACACTCAGCTCTCTAGATGGAAAGGATATTATTTCTTTTGGATAGCAAGGCCTTTTGATTATTCAGAGCCACATCAATAATCTAACAAAATTTGGGGCTTGTGAGATCACTTAGCAATAACTTTACATCATGTGCACATTAACAAAGAAACATCAGTAGCTAACTTAATAGAATTGTGGACACCAGCCTTAAGCAACAAATGAAGGACTGGGGACAGGATTAAATCAGCAGGCCCCATAGAATAGGGACTGCAGACTAGTTCCAAACAAATGGAGAACTGTTTCTACCACCAACAGTTCTAGACATAAAACCTGGGGAAATATTACAAAAAATTGGGGAATCACAGACCAGGCCATCAGCAGTTCCCAGCGTATAATCCAAGGGAAAGATCAAGGGTTGAGGTTTAGACATTACTGTTTACTGAGTTGAATAGGGTCATGTGACAGGAATTATTATTAACTTTTCTTGCCTATGATGAAAAATGCTGAGATATAAACAGTATATGGAGTAATAACAGGAGGGACTCTATCTTAAGGCTAAGATTCCATTTTAAAAACAAGGGAGTTAAGAGGTAAGATTCCTAACATATTTTATGGTAATTAGCCAGCAACTGACCATATCTTAAGGCAGGGCAAGGAGTCATAAGTAGTATGTTTTTGCTGCTTGAGGGTAATCACTATCTTGGAGAAGAACAGGATCAAGAAATTCCTTGTATTAAGTATATCTTACAGAATATCTAGAGGACTGACTATGGATGGTGACATAATGTCTCTTACCAGAGCTAGACATAATGAGGCCACAAGTCAAGCCTATACCATTACCGATTCTTGAAATCCTTAAAAGACGTGAATCCTAAGCCTTTAAGCGTGCCTCCTCTCTGAGGTTGCCCACATTACCCTTTCTTCAAGTGTGTACTTTGCCTTAAATAAAACCTTCTTGCTGCTCAACTTACTGCATTTTGTCTCTGCACTCTTCCAAGCCTCTGAGAAGGTTTATTAAGAGATTCCTTTTCCAGTGGTAAATGTCTTTGTTACTTTGCTACTTCATTCAGTTTTCTAGACTTAAGCACAAGTCTTCACTCTCTCTAGTCTACTTCAGACAAGTAGGGAAGAGCTACTAAGATTTCTGACTTGGGCTTGCAAATTACTGTTGCCTGGGTGACCTGGACAGGACTGCAGCTGTAAAATCAGTCTTTAGTAGCCAGCCCAAAAATCTCCTTTCTTTGCTTTGTGAAAGTTTTCAGAACATAATCACACTCCATCCAGTGCTCTGTGGCTCCCCCAAATCCTGGGGTGATAGAGGCTTAGTTAACATGATATGCAGTTTCTAGTGGACACTGGATTCTAGGTGACCCTGGCTTCAGGATTGTCCCTATATCAAGCAGGAGTTGAATGAACCTTCCTGTCCTCCCTCTGTTCTTCCTGACTCTCTACTGCCTGCATGGCTGCTGCCATCTACTACTACTCTCACTTTAATGAATTCCTTCCTTACCTACACTCATCTGACCTGTTCAAGAATTCTTTCTCTATCAGAGACCAGAACCCTCCCTCTTCTATGTTTAGGTTTCACTTAGTTCACAGGAAGAGACCTCCCCAGATGCAGCTGCCATACAATACCAGTCAACAGAAGGCCTTGTGTGCACCAACAGCGAATCCTAGTGTGGACTAAACCAGCAGGCTCCCTCCTACAGACTGCGGACTGGATTTAGGGAAAGGATTAAACCAGCAAGTTCTTCATTAAGCAATTCATGAGTAGGGCAGCATCCCATCTAGCAAGTAGAGAGATGCATGAGGAATTGTACAAAATGGAAGGTTTTTACAGGAAGAGGGTGCCGCAAGAAAATTGTTAAATGAAGGAAAGAGGTTACTTCAGGCAAAGTCACTCTCCTGTGAGGGAAAGAGCAGAGGGGTCTAATCATGCCGATTTCCTCAACTTCTGGAGGATGGAGAGGTCCCATAGGATAGATTACCTCAGGGTTGCAGACCAGAAAATTTCTGGTTGACTACATTGCTCAGGGAGGTTGAAACTGCAACTAGGTTAGGTGTTAAGCCCAGGTTTGATTGCGGCCTCACAGAAATGATTCCATTTTGGGCTGTGGTTTTCTTTTTTGACACTGACTACATAAAACCAAATACTGTAAAATCTAAATTTGATCCCCTGTCTACTTCTGCTCTACCTTGATTTTCTATTATGAAAAAACCCATTTCTTAGAAAACACTTAGCTGTTCTTTTTTACTTTTGGTAGGGCTAGATATTAATGTTTTCTATAATTAACACCTATGATTCTCTTGAACACATTAGCTGCTTTCATTCAGTTAATATGTATTACATGTTTAGCCTGCTAGATGTCATGCACTGTGCTAATTACCAAGACCTTGTTTTTAAGCTTTATGTAGTTTAATAAGGAAGCTGGATAGGCAAATTTTTATTGCAAAAGAGTGGTGATGGTTAGGAGAAAGTTCAAGTTTGGAAGCTCACTGAGGGGTCTATAAAATCTGTGAGAATTAGGAAGACCTTTTAAAAGAAGTGTGATCTAATTAAAATTGAGGGAAAAATGCACACTAATCAGGTTTGGAACTAACTGGGTTGGAAGTATTGATGGCGGTGGAGGGGTTGGGAGCAAGGGAGAATTACCTCAAGTAAGACAGAGTAGGTGCAGCGGCATGAAAAGAAGCAAGATGGAAGATTCATGGGTTCCACAGATCTTTGGCCTTTTATTTTTCTCTTTCTCTTATCTAAAGTCCAAAGGTATTAATGATTTACTTCACCTGGCCATTCCACACTGCCCCAGTACACATGTGACTGGGAGCAGAGAGAAGTGAGATTTTAAAAACAGTAATCCAAAAGTGATTCACATTTACATTATTTCCTTAGCTGTCATCTCTTTTTGATTTTTAGGGATGCTTAAGAGTTAAAGGCAAAGATTTTAAGTAAAAGGTGTTTCCAATTGACTTGTTAGGACACAAGCAAGTACTACAAAGTCTTCTTTGACAGGTTTCTGTACATGGAACCAGGTCTCCCCATCTAGGTTCCTCACTGCCTTTCTGTTTGTTCTCTGTCATGTTCTTCCCTCCTGTCACTCCCCCTGCAAGTCTATTCTTTTGAAAGTCAACCTCATCCACTTTATTATTCATTGGTGGGTAAGGGACTCTCCCTTCCTAAGCTTTCTTCTAATTTACTCCAAATTCCTCCTCCCAGATCTTCCCCTTCACTTCCTCTCCCCAATGCACTATTGGCAAAATTTAAGAATCTGATTATGAGCCAAGAATGAAAAATAGCAGCAGAGGCTTTCTATATCTCTAGATGAATGAGCATGACTGTGTGCATCTAAATGCATTTGCAGGTATTTGTGCTCTTCCATTGCATCACCAGCTCCAGAAATCCAATCCGCACAAATTCATCTCTGCCTCCTTCTCTGGAAGTCAGAATAAAAGCTCACCAGCAACAATCTAAATCCACAAGTAGCTCTCATCTTTTTTTGAAGTTTAAAACTGGCATGAGGATTTGAAGAAAACTAAACTGGATCACGTAGTTGCTTTTACAGAATCATCGGAATAGGTTATATTTTTATTATTATTACTAATATTAATATTTAGATTTTTCAATATAGAAAGTATAGATGCAAATTATAATCACAAAGCTGCTAAAAAAGGAAATACAGAGAGAATAAAGGATCAAAATTTTTAGTTACTTAATCATGTGAAACATTTAAAGCATTTTTTTTAATTCTTTTTTTATAATTTATTTTGGTATCATTAATCTACAATTACATGTGCAATATTATGGTTATTAAACTACCCCTTCATCAGGTGCCCCCCACCAACCCCATTATAGTCACTGTCCATCAGCATAGTGAGATACTATAGAATCACTACATGTCTTCTCTGAGTTGTACAGCCCTCCACGTGCCCCCCCAACATTACGTCTGCTAATCGTAAGGCCCCTTTTGCCCTCTTATCCCTCCCTTCCCACCCATCTTCCCCAGTCCCTTTCCCTTTGGTAACTATTAGACCATTCTTGGGTTCTGTGAGTCTGTTGCTGTTTTGTTCCTTCAGATTTTTTTTTTCTTTGTTCTTGTACTCCACATATGAGTGAAATCATTTGATATTTGTCTTTTTTGGCTTGGCTTATTTCACTGAGCATAATACCCTCTAGCTCCATTCATGTTGTTGCAGATGGTAGGATTTGTTTTCTTCTTATGGCTGAATAATATTCCATTGTGTATATGTACCACTTCTTCTTTATCCATTCATGTACTGATGGACACTTAGGTTGCTTCCATTTCTTGGCTATTGTAAATAGTGCTGCGATAAAAATAGGGGTGCATCTGTCTTTTTCAAACTGGGCTGCTGCAGTCCTAGGGTAAATTCCTAGGAGTGGAATTCCTGGGCCAAATGGTATTTCTATTTTGAGTTTTTTGAGGAACCTCCATACTGCTTTCCACAATGGTTGAACTAATTTGCAGTTCCACCAGCAGTGTAGGAGGGTTCCCTTTTCTCCACATCCTCACCAACATTTGTTGTTGTTTGTGTTTTGGATGTTGGACATCCTTACTGGTGTGAGGTGATATCTCATTGTGGTTCCAATCTGCATTTCTCTGATGATTAATGATATGGAGCATCTTTTCATGTGCCTGTTGGCCATCTGAATTTCTTCTTTAGATAAGTGTCTATTCATGTCCTCTGCCCATTTCTTAATTGGATTATTTGCTTTTTGTTTGTTAAGGTGCATGAGTTCTTTATATATTTTGGATGTCAACCCTTTATCTGATACGTCATTTATGAATATATTTTCCCATACTGTTGGATATCTTTTTGTTCTACTGATGGTGTCCTTTGCTGTACAGAAGCTTTTCAGCTTGATATAGTCCCACTTGTTCATTTTTGCTTTAATTTCCCTTGACCTGGGAGATATGTTCATGAAGAAGTCGCTCATGTTTATGTTCAAGAGATTTTTACCTATGTTTTTTTCTAAGAGTTTTATGGTTTCATGACTTACATTCAAGTCTTTGATCCACCTTGAGTTTACCTTTGTGTATGGGGCTAGACAGTAGTCCAGTTTCATTCTCTTACATGTAGCTCTCCAGCTGCTGAAGAGGCCGTCATTTCCCCATTATATATCCAAGGCTCCTTTATCAAATATTAATTGACTGTATATGTTTGGGTTAATGTTTGGATTTTCTATTATGTTCCACTGGTCTGTGGGGCTGTTTTTGTGCTAATACTAAATTGTCTTGATTACTGTGGCTTTGTAGTAGAGCTTGAAGTCAGGGAGCGTAATTCCTCCTGTTTTATTCCTCCTTCTCAGGATTGCTTTGGCTATTCGGGGTCTTTTGTGGTTCCATATGAATTTTAGAATTATTTGTTCCAGTTTATTGGAGAAAGCTGTTGGTAGTTTGATAGGGATTGCGTTGAATCTATAGATTGCTTTACATAGTATAGCCATTTTGACAATATTTATTCTACCTAGCCAAGAGAATGGGATGCATTTCCATTTGATAGTGTCCTCTTTAATTTCTCTTTGGAGTGTCTTGTAGTTTTCAGAGTACAGGTCTTTCACTTCCTTTGTTAGGTTTATTCCTAGGTATTTTATTCTTTTTGATGGAATTGTGAATGGAATTGTTTTTCTGATTTCTCTTTCTGTTAGTTCATCGTTAGTGTATACGAAGCACCAGATTTCTGTGTGTTAATTTTGTATCCTGCAACTTTGCTGAATTCAGATATTAGTTCTAGTAGTTTTGGAGTGGAGTCTTTAGGGTTTTTTATGTACAATATCATGTCATCTGCAAATAGTGACAATTTGACTTCTTCTTTACCAATCTGGATGCCTTGTATTTCTTTGTTTTGTCTCATTGCCATGGCTAGGACCTCCAGTACTATGTTGAATACCAGTGGAGAGAGTGGGCAACCCTGTCTTGTTCCCGATCTTAGATGAAAAGCTTTCAGTTTCTCGCCATTAAGTATGATGTTCGCTGTGGGTTTGTCATATATGGCCTTTATGATGTTGAGGTACTTGCTGTCTATACCGATTTTGTTGAGAGTTTTAATCATGAATGGATGCTGAATTTTGTCAAATGCTTTTTCAGCATCTATGGAGATGATTATGTGGTTTTTGTTCTTCTTTTTGTTGATGTGGTGGATGATGTTGATGGATTTTCGAATGTTGTACCATCCTTGCATCCCTGGGATGAATCCCACTTGATCATGGTGTATGATCCTCTTGATGTATTTTTGAATTCGGTTTGCTAATATTTTGTTCAGTATTTTTGCATCTACGCTCATCAGGGATATTGGTCTGTAATTTTCTTTTTTGGTGAGGTCTTTGCCAGGTTTTGGTATTAGAGTGATGGTGGCTTCCTAGAATGAGTTTGGAAGTATTCCCTCCTCTTCTATTTTTTGGAAAACTTTAAGGAGAATCGGTGTTATTTCTTCTCTATATGTCTCGTAGAATTCAGAGGTGAATCCATCAGGTCCGGAAGTTTTGTTCTTGGGTAGTTTTTTGAGTACTGATTTAATTTCATCACTGGTGATTGGTCTGTTTAGTTTTTCTGTTTCTTGCTTGGTCAGTCTTGGAAGGTTGTATTTTTCTAAGAAGTTGTCCATTTCTTCTATGTTTTCCAGCTTGTTAGCATATAGATTCTCATAATATTCTCTTATAATTCTTTGTATTTCTGTGGTGTCTGTCGTTATTTTTCCTTTCTCATTTCTGATTCTGTTTATGTGTGTAGATTCTCTTTTTCTCTTAATGAGTCTGGCTAGGGGTTTATCTATTTTGTTTATTTTTTCAAAGAACCAGCTCTTGGTTTTATTGATTTTTTTCTATTGTTTTATTCTTCTCAATTTTATTCATTTCTTCTCTGATCTTTATTATGTCCCTCCTTCTGGTGACTTTGGGCCTCATTTGTTCTTCTTTTTCCAATTTCAGTAATTGTGTCTTTAGACTACTCATCTGGGAATGTTCTTCCTTCTTTAAATAGGCCTGGATTGCAATATACTTTCCTCTTAGAACTGCCTTTGCTGCGTCCCACAGAAATTGTGGCTTTGTGTTGTTGTTGTCATTAGTCTCCATATATTCTTTGATTTCTGTTTTGATTTGGTCATTAACCTATTGATTAATTAGGAGAATGTTAAGTCTCCATATATTTGTGAGCCCTTTTTGATTTCTTTCTAAAATTTATTTCTAGTTTTATACCTTGGTGATCTGAGAAGTTGGTTGGTAGGATTTCAATATTTTTGAAATTACTGAGGTTCTTTTTGTGGCCTAGTATGTGGTCTATTCTGGAAAATGTTCCATGTGCACTTGAGAAGAATGTGTATCCTGTTGCTTTTGGGTGTAGAGTTCTGTAGATGTCTGTTAGGTCCATCTGTTCTAGTGTGTTGTTCAGTGCCTCTGTGTCTTTACTTATTTTCCGTCTGGTTGATCTGTTTTTTGGAGTGAGTGGTGTGTTGAAGTCTCCTAAGATGAATGCATTGCTGTCTATTTCCTCCTTTAATTCTGTTAGTATTTCTTTCACATATGCTGGTGCTCCTGTGTTGGGTGCATATATATTTATAATGGTTATATCTTCTTGTTGGACTGACCCCTTTATCATTATGTAATGTCCTTCTTTATCTCTTGCTCCTTTCTTCATTTTGAAGTCTATTTTGTCTGATACAAGTACTGCAACACCTGCTTTTTTCTCTTTGTCGTTTTCATGAAATATCTTTTTCCATTCCTTCACTTTTAGTCTGTGTATATCTTTGGGTTTGAAGTGAGTCTCTTGTAAGCAGCATATAGATGGGTCTTGCTTTTTTATCCATTGTGTTACTCTGTGTCTTTTGATTGGTGCATTCAGTCCATTTCCATTTAGGGTAATTATTGATAGATAGCTACTTATTGCCGTTGCTGGCTTTAGATTCGTGGTTACCAAAGGTTCAAGGGTTGCTTCTTTACTACCTAACAATCTAACTTAACTTTCTTGTTAAGTTATTGTAAACACTTTCTGATGTTTCTTTATTTCTCTCCCTTCCTGTTCTTCCTCCTCCATTCTTTGTATACTAGGTATTTTATTCTTCTCCTTTAGTTAGTATTTGGATGGTCTGCTTTCTTTGCTATGATTTTATTTTCTCTAGTGACATCTTTTTAGCCTTAGGGGTGCTTCCCTCTAGAGCAGTCCATTTAAGATATCCTGTAGTGCTGGTTTATGGGAGGCAAACTCTCTCAACTTTCGTTTGTCTGGAAATTGTTTAATCCCTCCATCATATTTAAATGATAATCATGCTGGATGCAATATTCTTGGTTCGAGGCCCTTCTGTTTCATAACGTTAAATATATCATACCATTCCCTTCTGGCCTGTAAGGTTTCTGTTGAGAAGTGTGATGATAGTCTGATGGGTTTTCCTTTGTAGGTGATCTTTTTTCTCTTCCTAGCTGCCTTTAATACTCTGTCTTTATCTTTGATCTTTGGCATCTCAATGGTGTAGTCTTCCTTGGGTCCCTTGTGTTGGGAGATCTGTGGGCTTCTGTGGACTGCGAGACTGTTTCCATCCCCAGCGAGGGAAAGGTTTCAGCAATTATTTCTTCAAAGACACTTTCTATCCCTTTTTCTCTCTCTTCTTCCTCTGGTACTCCTATAATGCGAATATTGTTCCGTTTGGATTGGTCACACAGTTCTCTTAATATTCTTTCATTCCTAGAAATCCTTTTATCTCTCTCTGCCTCAGCTTTTCTGTATTCCTGTTCTCTGATTTCTATTCCATTAACAGTCTCTTGCATCTCATCCAGTCTGCTGTTACGCCCATCGATCGCTTGTCTGATTTTTGCATTGTCTTTCCTCACTTCCCTCACTTTCTCCCTCAGCTCTTGCACATTTCTCTGTAGGTCCATCAGCATGGTTATGACTTTTATTCTGAATTCTTTTTCAGGAAGACTGTGCATTTCCATCCCTTCAGGCTCCCTCTCTGGGGTTGTCTAGTTGATTTTAGTCTGGACCATATTCCTCTGCCTTTTCATGGCTATAGAAGTGGTCACTGGTAGTTGCCACGTATGTCAGCTGGGGTCTTTAAGACTTTAAAAAGAGAAAAAGAATAAAAGAACAAAAAGAAAAAAAGAAAAAAGGAAAAACAAACAAAAGAACAAAACAAAAACAAAACAAAAAAAGTTAAAAAAAAAGCCCTCCAGTAGTTGATTCTTTGGGGATGCTGTAGGTGGCGCTGTTGCCTCGCTATTCCACAGCCGTGGCCGTGCTGCTCTGCAGGGCCCTTTATAGCTCTCGCCAGGGTCTGAAACTCCCCAGTACTCCCAACCTGCTGGGCTGAGTGTGCCGGGGCGATCCCGGCTTCTCCGCAGGGCTCCTGTCTCTTTAAGACAGCTGAAGAAAGTGCACGTTTTTCTTTTTTTTTTCCTTCCCGGCACCCTGGCACGTTCCCTGCTCAGATCCTGCACCCTCTGTCTCTCTAATCCCCGCTACACTGCGTTATGTGTGTCAGCGCTCCCCGCACAGATCACCAGGGCTGGTTATTTTGCAGAGTGTACTTCCACTCCCTCCCCACTCTGAATCTTCTCCTCCCACCAGTGTGCTGGGGTTGGTGAGTGCTCGGGTCCCACTGGGTTGCAGCTCCGTATCTTACCCGCCTCTTGGGGTGCCGAGTCCTCCCGGGTGTAGCTGCACGCTGTGCGCTTTCCTGTGTATTCTGGTCTCTCTTTTAGGAATAGTTGTATTTGCTGTATTTTAGTAGATAAATATAGTGTTGGGAGGAGATTTCTGCCACCCTGCTCACGCCACCATCTTCCCGGAAGTCCCTTAAAGCCTTTTTAAATCACTGTCGTTAAAAATTAATCTTGCTTTTATATAGTGCTTTGCTGTTCAAAGAGTTCTAAAATAAAACTACTGTATCATAATTACCTTACATGTCCTGCCCATTGGACATATTCTCCTTTTTACTGTTGAGGAAACAAAGCAAGCAGGGTGGAAACAGAGTGGATGCTGACTTCTAGCCTAATGTTCACTTCCGTGAAGTGTGTCAGAAGCAACCTATTACTACTGTGGGCCTTGCAAATATTACTGTTACTTTCCAGTGAGACTTATCAGATAAATAGAGCAGAAATCCAAGTCCTGGAATCCTTGACAAGTAGATCATTCGTAGGACTGTACCTATTTCTTCTAGGAGTCCTTAGTTGAAACTAGAGAACCCACAGAGATTTAATCTAACAGTTAAATTTAATGAGTATTTTGGAGCATCTACTTTGTGATACAGTGCTGAGACCTGGATGGAAAAATGTACGAAAGGATGTTCTCTGTTTCAACCATTTTCCCCAAATCCAGGTAAACCCAAGATGGGGAGAACTAAGTGAAACATATGCACCTCTACTCACCATGGTATCCCAGCATCTAACATTTCTCCCGGGCACAAGATGGGCACTCACACAGAGTGTAAGACTTGCTGGATGAAGGCAGACTGAACATGGAGGAGAGGAGGATGGAGATCTCTGAGAGCAAGAAGGTGATTTATTAATAAGACTGGTGTGTAATCAAATCTCATAATTTTGTTAGGATTACATCTGAGATACCTGAGAGGGAGGTACTGAGAGTTGAATTTGCCCCCAGAGACTGAAATTTTTTTCCTTTTGGTAAAAGCATCCATAAATGCTAGCCTTGCACTTTCCAAAACAAATGTCAAGCCATTCTTTGGTTAAGAACAAACAAATGAAAAACTCTCATTGTGTTTTCTTCTGATGTGCAACCTGGGGTCAAAATGAAGTGAATGTCACAGTCAGTTGTCTCAGAGAACTTAACATAATCAAATAGGAGCAAAAGTCACATTGGGCATTTATAGATTTTATCCTTTCTGATGAGAAAACAGATTATTGACTATGAATTTCTCCAGATAATTTTACATTTCTTAAATATATTCTCAGGAACTTTTGACAACACATATTTCCCCTACTTTGAACAGAGACATTACTATGTAATGTGTACTCTTACTAAATGAGAGTTCAAAGTGTCTGACTCCTTTGTATTACTGTGTGGACTTGGCATAATAAAAATATAAATTCATACTTATTAAGCATTTGTAATTGATCAGGATTATCCTCTCATTCCTAGTAACTATTTTAGGAAGTATTATAATTATTATCATTCTCAATTTGTAGATGAGAAAATGGAGCACAGTCCAGCTAAAGTAATCTGTCAAGATAATACAATTTCAAATAGCAGAGATAGGATTTAAACCAAGATGATCTGCTTTAGAGCCCACACTCATAGTAACTAGACTCTACTCTCTACTATGTGCACAGTGAACGTCTAAATTAACACGAATGTATAAAGTTTCAGCACATAAGTACTTTTCATTATGTAAGCACATTTAAATATTTAGGTGCCCATACCAACTCGAAGGCAGAAATTTGAGACATTTGATTATATGAACAACAAACTTTTGTATAACATCATTAAAAAACTTAAAAGATAACTGGCATATAAGACAGAAAAAATATAGATAATGTTTGGTATATGAATCAATAATAAATGACTAGTTATAAGTCAGTTAGGAAAAAGTAACACTGCTGATGATCAAAATGGATCAAAATGATTAAAATAACCAATAAACTTATGAAATATAAAAACATGAAAAATTACAAAGCATCTATGAAATACAGATTTTTTTTAACTGTATATTAAATTATGGACAATTACAGCAAATAATTCTCAGGACTGGTGAGGATGTATGAATATAGGCAATTTCATGTGCTGTACAAATTGGTACACCTTTAGTGATTTTATAAAAACAAAATTACCAATATCTTACATGTGTATATTTTTACTTTGTCAATACCATTGTCCCTGCAAAGATAAGTAAAAGTACCTTTTACTTTGTCAATTCCATTGTCTATATTCAAAGACATTCACTGCAGTGCTATTTATAAGGAAAAAATTGGGAAAACAGGAATTTCCATCAATAAAGAATTGTATTATCTTTGTTACAACCAAACTATGGACTGTTATATGTCATTCATAAGAATAAAAACAGATCACTATCAGCCTTTTGCCTAAGATCAAGTGTATTTTCTGTTCTTACCAGTTTAATATCTGTCTATCTGAGGACGATATATTAAATGGATTTTTGGAGAGGAGATGGAATAGGAGCTTGCTCCATCCACTCCATGCATCGACCAGGTATTGCAGTACCTCTGGGAATGGTGCACCCTTCCCAAATTTAAAAAAAAAGAATGAAAACATAATTTGTGTGTCAGCTCCAAAATATATTTATGTTATAGAGCTCAGTGATAAAATAGAGTACAAAATGAATATAAAATATAATACAAATTATTATACACATAAGTGTATAGGTTTTATGTATACATTTATAGATTTCAAGGAATAAATACAATACTTAGAAGTGATTATCCCTGAGGGTAGAATAAAGAAAGCACCTTCACTTTCTATGCTATTTAGTTTTTTCAGTAATTACGCACCAAAAATAAGGGTATTTATACGTACATGTTTATATGTATGTATATATGTGTGTATATTATTTATCCTTCTTTGAGTAAGATGAATTTGGCTTCTGTCCTCAAAGAGTCTGGTTCAGGACAAAAAACCTAACTGATAATGATCTGCTTTTTCAAAGAATTTTATGACATATAAATAACATTTTAAAACAAAGTTTTCAAGTCTGGCACAAAACAAGTGCTTAGTAAATCACATCCATTTTCCTTCTTTTGATGGTTATAGGAAGAAGAGATATGCACTTTTTGTAGGAAAAGGAGATATGCACTATTTACAGGAAGTTAAAAGGTTATTTTCATAATCAACAACTTGAGAAGTTCTGAAGTAGGGCAGTGACCACAAACACAGAAAATGGAAAACAGTGGAGATGGAATCAGTGGGACTCAGTGCCTGATGTTGTTGAGGGAAAGTTAGGCAGCAACATCTGAAAGTTTTCATTTGTAAAGGGTAGCCTAGAAATGTGGGGGTGGGGGAAACACTACCAGCAGGAGCCTTCAGTATAATTCAGTGGTCTAATTATTTGGTTTGATCTGCAGGACATGTTAACCTTAAAAATGAAACTGTCAGTTATTTTACCGGCAAAAATGAGTTTATTTGGAAATAACAGAGAATTGCAATTCAAGACATGCAAGCTATGGCAAAACCATAGGCAAATCCAACAAAGGAGAGAAATGTTATTTTATGGAGGAGAAGAAAGAAGTTGGGAGGGGCTGTTTTGAACAAAAGACCATTAGAGAAAAGCAAGAAGTTCAGAGTGAGTACAGTTTTCTCCTTGGCTGACTTCCTGGGATAGTCAAGTTTTCATAGGAGTTGCACTATGCCTCTTTCCCTGTTGGGGCCTGTGATTGATGATTCTTTCCTGCTGAGCATTCTTCTTGTGGGGTCTGTAATTGGTGTGGAGGGGTATGGCTCTCACTTCTGGTCTTTGGACTATCTGTTAATGAGGTTTCCTTTTTTTAATTTTCAGATACTTTTTCTAAAATTTTATCATCAGATATTTCTTTATTTGGGTTAATCCATTTGTTACAGATCTACTAACTTCATTACCTCTCTACAGTGCACCTCTCCCACACTGGGATTCTCTGTATTAAAGGAAACACATTAGGTGACTAAAAGAATTATTGCCTCCAAGAGGCTCATGTTATAATACAAACCCTGAAAAAGACAATAAAAGCCATAGCAGTCACAACTGTGTGAGTGTATAACAACTTACCATCCAGCTTTTTGGGAAAGGGTGGATAAAAGAAGACAAAGAAAGACTAATATCAAGGAAGGACAGATTTGTCAAAAACTGTATCACAAACTCAGTGGGGAACAGAAGGTAGTGAAAGACGTTGAAAGCCAATGAAGGAAAGTCTGCTTAATTAAAAATTCTGTGATTAACCCTGAACATGAACTGGGTTGTCATGGGATCAGGAGATGAATCAACAATGATAACCATCTTGTTTAACTTTATAATTTTCAGACAAGTCAGTCAATGGGAGTGTACTCTACTGATCAAGTAAGAGAGAAAAGTAAAGGTAGTGTGAGAGGTTACAAAGGAGCCTTCTGTACTCTGAGAATCCATGTCTTAGATATCTATTGCAATGTCATTAATTTCATCCTCTTTAAATATGCTCACCAAGCATTTGCATTTTTTCATTAAATTAAACATATTCAGGAACTAAAGATGCTCTGACTTTGAGATCTGGCAAAAGCTATTAAATGAGACCATCAGTCTTTATTGTTATATAATACATACATAATCAAAGTGATTATTTACTAAAATACTGTTGTATTTCCTTAGTCTTTTTATATGCCTCATCAATTTTGACAGAGAAATTGAAACCTCTGTGGTTTTCATTCATCAGGGAATTTATTATGCCTAAATATGATATAAATGTATCACACATTTTTATATGGTTTTAAATATTTTACTTTATAGTGATTTGTACTTTGTTATTTTTCAATGTTAGACTTATCTCCTTAATAGGATCAGAAATTCTTAAAGTACCAAGACTATGTTATATACCTCTTTAATATACCTTTAGCCCCTCTGTGCAACAGCTAAGAAATGCTAGACACCCAAGAAAATCTCAATATATACAGCTAGTATTAATGTTAAAATAATTTTAAAGTACATACAAAGTGGAAAATTTTCTTTTTTATTTCAGTCTACTATTCTATGATTAGGCCTTCCTAACTGACTGTTTTGAATACTTTGACAGAATTTATGGAATTCTGTTGTATAAAGAAGTTGTCCAGTACCAGGATGATATAAAGGAATTTGAGGCAAGAGCAGATGACCTTGTCATTGCCATCCATCCCAAATCTGGTAAGTCTCCTTCTTATTTCAAATTGGTCCCCATTTTACCTAGAAATGATAAAACCACCTTGAATGGTAAATATCAAGCTGTTTACTTCTTCCACACTCGTTCTCCATATTAAATAAGGACAGACACAGAAGTTTTGGTCCCGACATAGAACATGTGGCATATTATAGTTCTATTCTAACACCACAATCTGTACCTATGATTTGAGCAGCACATGGACAAATGGGTATTTTTGGTCAGTTCAAAAATTATGTAACACAGAACCATAACTAAAATTTAAAACTACCAACTGTTTACCTTATGTCATTGTCATTGTAGAGATAAAGTATAAGCAATTTTCACAGATTAAAACAAAATGCAGCTTTTTCTACTAAGCAACTCCTCTTCTTTAAGTCCCTCCCACAAAGTCCATTTTTAAACGACATTTTTTCCCTGAGATCAGTTCAACTGTCAATCATAGTTCTGGAGTCTTACAATCATAGACCTTTAGAAATTAGAAAGGTCCCATCCAGAGTTCTCTATCTGGTTGTTACATTTAGCATTTGCATATGTCAAACACTAAATATGTCTTTGGCTACTGACTCTGAAGCCGTCCCTCCACTTCCCTTCCCTGTCTGGATCAAGGTCACCACAATACCAGTTATCTGAAGAGGCAACCTGAGAGCTATTCCAGATTTAATTCCTCTGGCTTCATCTCCCATACTCATTCAATCAAAATGTTTTGCCCATTTCATCTCACAGATATTCACAGTCAGTCTCTTGTCTCCCTTCTTATTGATCCCTCACCACTGTTTAATTTACTTTGCCACTAGAGGAAGTCTTCTGAAACATACTTCTGATAATCTTATTCTCTTGTTTAATGTACATTGGTGCCTTTCCAAACTTTCAGAAAACAGCTTGAACTCTTTAGAATGAGCTAACAAGGAATTTTAGACTTCTATCTGCCTGTCTCTGTAGCCTCATCCCCATCTATCTCTTCATATAGACTCTGATTTAGGTTTTATAATCTATTTCCAATTCTTTTCCTCATCACTATATTATTCTTAAGAATCTGACCTCTGATTAAAAAAAAGAGTTCTTCTGCCTGGTGGACTTTTCCCTCTCTCACAAAACTGGTGAACTGATGCCTATCATTGGTTAAGGCTAAACTCAGTATCACGACTTAAAGGCATATATTGTTGGAACATTTCAGTAACAGCAGCTCACTGGGTTAATATTCCTCCCCTGCAGCCCTCAAAATCCCTGTGCCCACTTGTATTATAACATCTTAAGAAAAAAAAGTATTGTAATTACTGACAATTGTTTTTAACTCTTCAAAGGTTCTTTAGCCATCATAGGGCAAGAACCAGACTTATTTTCTCTATCCTCTGAACTAGAATTCAACTTGAGGCATAAAAAGCTATCCATACAGCTTGCGGTTGAAAACATACTCAAATATATCATCTATTATTCAAATTACTTTTTAGATGTATGAATTCAGATCCAAAACTGTTATTAGCTTGCATCATGTCACAGTTCATCACAGTTGGGTCTTACTAAAATATTCATTGTTATTTATTGAGATTAAATATTAGAGAAAACATTTCTTTATTCTTGTGGCTATTCTGACACCTTTCAAATAATATTGCATCGGTGCTTCTCTACTTTATCAAGTTGTAAGTCCACCATCCCCATCATCAGCCCTGTGTGGTCAGTGGTAGATGCAGACTTGTTTCATTTTTGCAGGCACAACCTGGCTTAGTGAAATTGTATACGTGATCTATAAAGAGGATGACATGGAAAAGTGCAAATAAGATGTCATTTTTAATTGAACACCTTACCTGGAATGCAGAAAATAAGAGTTGATGAATGGTGATGTTTAAGTTGATTTTAAAAACATATACATATATTTTAAGTTGTGTAGATGGTGCAAGGAAAGAGACTATAAACAAAAGTGGAAGTAGTATTATGTTTTCTATATAGGAAAGTGTACACTTGAATTTAAATCTTAACTGACTTTATGGTGTAGCATGTGTCTGGAATAGTAAATAATGATAGCTCTTATATACCTTCAGCAGCGCCTAGTTAATATGAGAGCACTTATCTCTCTGTAGGCTGAATGTGATCACATTTTAAACACTAGGAAGATATCCATAAATTTTTCAAGGACATATGCAAAAGGATATTCATAACAGATTCTTTTAATATTGTGAAAAATTAGAAATAAAAAATGTTAATAAAAATAGGAGTGATATAAAAACATAAAATCATTAAAATTTTAGGATGTTCTACATTTCTTGACATTGTGGTTTCAGTATAACATATTGAGAAAAAAGCAATTAAAAGGTATTAAAAATTCCATCTTTGTGTGTGGTATTTTGATGGCTGTGAGTCTGTGTATATGCACGTACTTATATGGAAGGCTGCTTACCAAATTGTTAGTGATGATGATTTCCAAAGTAGTGAAATTTATGATTATTTTCTCTCTGATTTCCTCCATCCTTTAGATATCCTCTAGCCTTTAGATAAAGGAAATGAAAGAGAAAGTATGATCAAACGCAATTTCTGTCATAGTAAGTAT
Source organism: Smutsia gigantea (assembly GCA_032199065.1). Taxonomy (NCBI): domain Eukaryota; kingdom Metazoa; phylum Chordata; class Mammalia; order Pholidota; family Manidae; genus Smutsia; species Smutsia gigantea. The sequence continues at coordinate 50,678 of JAVSCE010008790.1, read as the reverse complement.
ATATTATGATTATTATGAACACAATATAGAATTTTAAAGTTGCTTCTATTTTTAAAATATAAGATCCATATAAATATTTACACTTTTTGAAGTTACTAACTTTTAATTTTTTAAAAATCAGGAGTAAAACACTTAAAACACATGGCATCTCCCAGAAGAGTGAAGTCTCATCTGCCCCCTGAACTTCTCCTAGCCTCATTGTGGGAAAAAAACTGTAAGGTAGCCAGTGCCAAGTATTCTTAGAACTTCATCTAACTCAAAGAAATTCATGTACCCTTCATTTACTTGACCCCTGGCCTCACCGCTACTTTCTCATCCTCCAGGTATTCTGTTGCCTGCTAGGCCCCAATAACCCCTTAGTCATTACCAATGCTACCACTTCCAAGGGAAAGAAAGGAAAGGAAAAAGAAGAGAAATTTGCACTTAACTGCTGTGGTCTAAGGTCTTCACAATCCACTTAAAATCAAAGGGTTATACAAAACCTCCTCTCCCCATCTTATCTTTTTCTGGAACCTGGAATCTGACTTTTATCTGCCCAAACCAACAAGGCTTTCAAAAGCTCTGCTTAACTTCTCAGACACCTTGGAGGAAATTAGAAATAGACCCCATAGGAACAGGAGGGTTAAATTCTCTAGACTTCTGGATTTTAGCTCAATATTTTAAAGTCATCATTAGTTTGCCAAAATAAAATAAATCCAAAAGAAGCAGGAGGAAAGAAAAGATACAAATCAGGATCAGAAATAAATGAAACTGAATACAGGAAAACAATAGACAAAATTAATGAAACCAAAAATCTAGTAATTAAAAAAAAATCAATAAAATTGATAATCCTCTAGCAAGAACAATGAAGATGAATAGATGAAAGATATGTCATCAATATCAGGAATGAAAACAGGAGATGAAAATGAAACAAATACATAGTCTACAGCCAAGAAAGGATAATAATGAAATACTACAGGTAATTTTATGCTCATAAAATTAACAAATTAAAAAAAAAGTTACTTGAAAATCATAAACTATAAAATTCAAATAAAATGAAATATATAACCTGAATGGGCATGTAATCATTTTTTAAAAATTGAGTTTTTAATAAAAATACTTTTGGAAAAGAAATTCCTATTCCCTAGGTGGCTCCAGGGCAGAATTTTGACAAGCATTTAAAGAAAAGTTAAGATCAATTTTATACCGTCTCTTACATGATATAAAAGAGGAAAGAATACTTTCCAATGCTGTATCAACTCATACCCTGATACTGAAATGAGACAAAGAATACAAAGAAAGAAAACTATAGACCAGTATCTCTAATGAACTGATGCACAAAAGTCTTTAATAAAAATATGAGCAAAGTGAATCCCCCAATATATGTAAAGAATTTCATACTAAGATCAACTGGAATTTTAATCAGACATGTAAAACTGTTTCAACATTTGGAAATCTAAAAGTATAATCTGTCATATCATATGATCATACCAATAGATGAAGAAAAACATTTGATAAAATTCAACATCTGTTGAGGAGAAAAACTCTCAGAAATTTGGAAATAAAAAGACTACATCATCTTGATATGGAATATCTATACAAAGTTTACTGATAACATCATACTTATGAAAGACTGAACACCTTCACCTTAAAATCAGTAACAAGGCAAGAATGCCTGCTCCCATCACTTTATTAAATCTAGTAATAGTTCTGGCCACTGCAATAAGATAAGAAAAAGAAATAAAATCATACAAATTGGAAAAGAGAAATAAAGCTGCCATGCAAATAAATGGTGTTCTGAAAAACTGGACAGCCACATGCAAAAGAATGAAACAGGACCACTGTCTTACCATATACAAAATTAACTCAAAATGGAATACAGACTTAACCATAATACCTGAAACCATAAAGCTCCTAGAAAAATACAGATGGTAATCTTGACATCAGACTTGGTAATGATTTTATGAATTTGACACCAAAAACAAAGGCAACAAAAACAAAATAAACAAGCAGGACTACATCAAACTAAAAGACTTCTGCACAGCAAGAGAAACCATCAGTAAAATGAAAAAGCAACTTTCCAAATAGTAGGAAATATTTTCAAATCTTATATTGTATAAGGGTTTAATATCCAAAATACATAAATTCATACAACCCAATGACAAAAAACAAATACAGTTAAAAAGTGGGCTTAGTATCTGAACAGACATTTTTGCAAAGGAGACATACAGGTAGCCAATATGTGCATTAAAAGGTGCTCAACATCACTAATCATCAGAGAAATGCACATCAAAATCATGATGAAATATCACCTCACACCTGTTAGAATGACTGTTATCAAAAAGACGAGAAATTACAAGAGTTGGTGAGGATGTAAAGAAAAGAGAACCCTTGTGCACTGTTGGTGAGAATGTAAATTGATGCAGCCATTATGTAAAACAGTATGGAAGTTCCTCAAAAAATTAAAAATAGATCTACCATATAATCCAGACAATTCATTTCTGGGTATTTATTTGGAGAAAAGAAAAACACTAAGAAAGATATATGCACCCCATGTTCATTGCAGCATTATTTTCAATGGCTAAGATATGGAAATAATACACGGGTAAAGAAAATGTGACTCAGATCCAGATCTGCTCTCCACCTTTTCCATCTTATCTCTGCTATGGGAGGTTCATGTGTATGGGTTACACCAAAAGGATTCTGGGCCCTCCAGTTTCTATTTGGCAAGACATCTGAGGGAGGGAAGAGAGTGAAGTTGGCTGTTTCCCTCTTTCCCAGGAGGTCAAATTACGTGGGCTGCATGCCTCAATTAAACTAATTAATTTGGGGCATTTTATCATGTAATTCCTGGTTTTCATTATGACACATTTTCTTCTGCTCTATCTAGTGACTCTAAATCATAAATTCCTACATTGCAATTTTTCTAGAAGATATATCTCCAGGCTCCTATAAGGGGCAGAATTGGGGACATGCTGAGAACCTTTTCTAGCTGCAAGGCTTATGCCGAGGAAAACTAGAAATATTTTCCCCCTCTTTTTCAGCCTAATCTATAAAAATATCTAATTGCCTCCAGTTGTTTTGCCTTCCTATAATTATTTAGCAATCTGATATTCAGGTTTCTTGTTTTTTTCCCTGAAGCAGACGATGAGAAAAAATCTGAATCAAGATTTTTCCACTGAAGTCAAAGAAAATATTTATTTGGGATGTTCACAGAAGATGAGAACATAAAATAATTTCAGCTTCACAAATTTGTTGAATGAGAGGTTTAAACTTTAATTTCCATTATATATCAATTGATAAATTCACAGATTTGAATAACTTTGCCCTTTGTCAGCTGCATAGATGCACAATTTCAAGACCTAGAGACAAAAAGGAATCACATATAGAAAATATTTAGATCATATGGAACAGTACAGGAGATTCAAACCAGTTTTTTTTTTTTTGAAAGAGGGTCTTTTTTTACTACTCACCACTATTACCAGGCGACTAAAAAAAGTGATATAAGACCTGCCTCTAGAGGGAACAGTCATCATGTAAATGTAAGAAAATGCTCTAACTTCTCTTGGCTTCACTTCTTTTTCCCTTGGCATCCACACAGGGAACATGGTCTTGCCTGTCTAACTTGCCCATGCAGATCTAGAGGTACTTTAACTGAGGATTTCTAACAGGAACACTAGTGACATGAAAGATCTGTGTTTTGTTTGGCTTTTACAGTTAAAATCAGAAGCAAAAGTGAAAGTAAAGGGCCTCTACTTACTATACATAATTATTTGACAGTTAACTCCAGATGCTAAGTTTAGCAGATTTCCACTGGTTTCTTGTTTCATCTACCACCACAAGCAACAATACAAAGCTTTCCCTTAAGCCTTCAATACTTAATTCAATAGCGGACTTTGTGCAGCTTAATCATCAACCTCACACAAATCTATAAGACTTTGTCTTTTGCCTGCCTAATGCGTAAGACAGGTAATCTTGGCTGATTTAACAATTTACAGAGTGAAACTTCCATTAACCAAGTGCTGTAGAAACAAAATCTAGACTTCTACTTCCTCAAGACAGGCACCTGGTAAGTGATTTATGCACTTTGTCTTTAAAGTGCCCATATTTTTTATAAAACTAAATTCAACAACTGAAAAATTAGAGACTGAGAAATGGTAAATTCTAGTATGGATGTTTTTGCCTGAAAGGGGAAATATTTAGGAATTCTTAGGTCCAAATTTCCTATCATAAATTCACAGGATTTTTTCATATTTAAAATTGTGTTAAGGTAGTCTGTTCTACTGATTTTAAGTTTATAAAACTAAAAATAATTTTAAAGTCTACTGATCTTCCACCTTCTCAGTATTTCTGAGGAATATTCTTGTATGCTACACTTTGAGTTCTTCAAATCTCTGTGTGTGGGATATGAAAATCAGATCTAGGCAAAAAAAAAACAGTTTTCGTAAGTCTATTTTTGTGCACTTCTTCAGATTCCCAAAAACAGTGTATCATAGACATGTTAGATAAATGTATTTTCCATTGATGATTTATTTCTTTTTTTCAGAAATATTTTCACTACAACACATATATGATTTTTTATCATTAAATCAGAGCGCCACTACAATGATATGTTATTCAAATTTCTTGATATTCATTACTTCTTAAAGGGTTTTATAACAAAATTAGATCTATATTATTTTTTTCACACGTACCTTCCTACTGTCATGTTAATGAATAGCCATTTCAATACAGTCTCTTATACAGCTCTTTAACTTTTACCTTGAATATATTACAAAAACAATATTCTAAGAAACCCACATTCATACAAAAAGTCCTAATAAATGAAGTCATGTGATATCATTGTTTATTGTAATGAAAAAATTTCATATATTTTAAACAACAAATAAAAAAGGCTTAATATATTCTAATCTAAATATTTTAAATTCAAACAACTCTAGTAAGTCAGATTCACTTATTTAGGCTAATGCCTGTGACCTATCAATACAAGATTTTTTCAATAGATAAATGTTTCATAATCATTATAAAAAAAAGATGTGAATATTTTCCTAAGATACATGAAAATTTATAAATTTGAAATTTGCAAACCAATTTCTGAAAATGTTTCAAAATTGTGTTTTTACTTATAATGGTATAGATTTGTGAGCTATCAACATGCATAAAACTATACTAGATAAAATCATTATATCCCCAACTTAAAATGTGAATAATATAGTTGAAGTCTTATATTTTAGATATCATGTGATATCTAAATTTCCAGATATATTAAAAGAGGTTTTTATGTGGTACATTGGGGTCACATGTCTGATTTAGTGTTTCATAATGGCCCAGAGTATTTAGAGGGTGTTTTCCAGCATCAATTAGATTCTTTGTTCTCCCTGGAATGCTAACAAATTTAAATCTTTCTTCATTTGCCTCTAAGAGTAACTTCCTCTTGTTCTGAAATTTGATAGAAATAATCCTGAAAGAATTTCAAACTGATTTTAAAAGTTGGTAGGAAATAGCTTTCAAAACCCTTTATAAATTTGCTAATACTTTCAAGAACCTGTGAATAGGCAGAATTTAAGATGTTCCAGTCTAAGATATGCACGTGAGCTCAAACAGACAGCTACCTATTTCTATGAAGATTTGTACAATACTCATAAAAGCTGTAGGTGGGCAAAGAAGAAGAAAAATATTTTAAGGAGAATAATGATATGCTTCTGTTATATGTGCATGTATGTATACATTTATATGGATTTCTTAAAGGAAGACTTGAGAAACAGATATCGGTTTAAAAAGGTAAAAATACTATTATTTCATAAGGTAGAATTCAAAACAAAAAGGATTGAGTGTGAGATGAATCTAGGATAATATATATACTCCATAATAAGCATAAAACACTCAAAACTTTAGCTTCAAATAGCATACTTTCAAGGTAAAAAGAAAAACTCATATACTATGCATATTAAAAGTTTTGAGAGAAATTGACTAAAAGATATGTGCAGAGGGAAATCTCACACATATTAATCTATCCAGAATATTAAACTTAAAAATTTTTTGAAGATTTAAAAATATAATGATATTGAATTTCTGTGTATGTATAAATAAAAACATTTATGTCTTGTACTACCAATAGATAATATAGGTTGCAACAAAATGAATGTCTATTGGCACAAGAAAATCACAGTCAAATCTAAAATATAGAATCCTAATCTCTTACTTTCCAGGTAAAATCATACAGCACCATGGTGACAGGAAAGCAAAAGTATTAAAAAAAGGAACAAGGCAAAATAAAGTTAAAAAAAACCCATGTATATAAACACACACATATTAATTACACAATTATATTTTTAAAGAAGATGCATGTTACCCACAACCCAACATGTATTTCACTAAGGCTGACAAACAAGCAAGGCCTTTATAAAGCAGAGTTGTTTATGCTTTCAGAAACTGAGATAATGATATCACCAATCCCTTCCATTGCTTTGGTACTAGACAGGTGTTTTCTGGATTTTGTTAGGACTCAGGGATCCCAAATGAAGAGTATAATTAACTTCTTATCATCACATACCTACATTAAAAGACCTTGACAATAAAAGAGTGCCTAATTGCAAATAGCATCTGGTACTTCCTGACCAGGTACAATTGATTACCTGAGGAACATCAAAGAATAGGGTATGTCTAACCCTGGGATATCTGTATGACATGGAGGAGACAGGTAAGTGTAAATATCTCTGTTTAAAGACTAAAGTTGCCATGCACTTTTAAAGTTAATTACTTGTGGAAGACTGATTATAAAGCAGAGATTAAGTATAAAAACTTAGACCCATTATTTCTTTGTGTGTGGGACTAGAAGAAAGAGAATGCATTTTTCCTCTGATTTGAGACAGTGTTGAGATTTAAATAGAGAATGAACTTTGAGATTATGATGGTATAAATTGTGATAATATGATAAAGAATTTTATAAACATTTAAGTTATAGTGAACAATTTTTACATGCCAGGTAGTATGGTGCAACTATTATAAACATTAAATTTTTCATTTATGAGATTATAACAATGACAATGACACAATGACAATGATTCTATGAAATGGGTGCTATATGCTAAAATGAAGAATTCTGTTTAAAAAAAAAATTACTTGCCCAAAGCTACATAGTTTGTAAGTTCTGGATTTTTCTAACAGTTACCTTTCCAAAAACAAAAGCTGAGTGCTTTCACCATTAGGTGTATTACTTCCCAAGATTTGAAACCTAATTTTACCATTTATGTTTTCTGTACTTGGGCAAGTTGTATAAATCATGACAATTTCTAATGACACTATGAATTTCAAAGCTATTATTATTAGCTTGAAGTAGAAATATATGATATGGAAATTATAATGCCTATAAGAATTCATAAGATTTTCTTTGTAGCCTATTCTTTAATGTTGATCCAAGTGTTTTGGCCAATTAAATTTGATAATCTTAATATAAACTAAGACTGTTTATAAGACACAGGGTGTGGAAAGGAACAGCCTCATTTCTAGGCATATAGCAAACAAACAAACAAAAACACAGCAGTCAAAAGCTGTGTAATTGGATCACTTATTACAGAAATAAAGTGCCAGATGTCGTATGAAAAACACAGAATAGTATTTGTATTACTTATGAATTTTAACAAATGAGGAGCTTTTGTAAATGTGAACTTTGAGTTTTTATATAAAAATGTAAAGCAGCATTTTAATTAGTAGTATCTTAATAGAATTTTTCAACAATAAAGGAGTGTTCTGTTAAACAGTTCATTCTTTTCTTCGTTTTACTCTGTGACTTAAAACGTATAGTTTGGTGATCAGAGAATATTAATTTTATTTAGAATTGTATAATGTTAGAGATGAAACAAACTGGAGTGACTATTTTGTACATTTCCCATATTTTTAGGTAGGGAAAACATGGCTCAGAAATATGAGCTCAGAGTCATACTGCTGGTTGTGGAACAGCTGTACTCAGATGCTTCTCCAGGTTCCCAGTGCTGTGCTGAGAGTCCCACAAATACTGCATTCCTATCATGAAAATATTTTAACTTCCACATGTTTAAAAAAGAACTAATAAAGCTGTCCTTTTTAGGTCAAGGACCTGTTGAGTATCAAAATATCACTTTCTAGGAGAATAATGTATTATTATCAGTTTAATATTCTATTTTTCATGATTAAGGCATATGATATCCTTAGGTACAATATTACATTATTTTAATTCATTAATGGGCATGGGAGTCAATAGTTTTGTTCAAGGTAACATGCGCTAACACTGCCTTTTATCAGTGTGAAGAGTGTTAGTTTCCAAGGCCTTATAATTATCCTCCAGAGGAAATTATATTTCAAGGGACATTTTCAGAGAAGTAAACAAAATAGGCCCAAGGGATATAATCATCTTCTTTCAACATTTCCTGAGCTTTCACCAACTCAATTTCTCTCACATAGTAAGTTCTATGCAACTCAAGGGTGTGTCATCCTTTAAATAATTTTTTGGCTCTGATTCTTAACTTGAGGACATTCTTTTAAAGCTCTCAGGAATTAAAGGTAAGTTAAATTTGCATTTTTTACACGAACACTTTTGTTTTGGGCTATTTAGGAGTCATACTGCTAACTTAGAATGTTGAGCTCATGGAAAATTTGCATCAGGTCCAGGAAATATTAAAATACAATGATGTGATTATTTTATCTCAATGAACGATCTCTAATAATCAAATATTGGCAAAAATGCAGATATTCCAAAAACTTCATAAAAACTGTGTTAATTAAATGAAACATATGGTAAAAAATATCAAATACCACATATAAGTCAAATTAAATATGGATTTAATCATTCACTTTGTGTGTGAACATGCAAAGGCACTAGAAAACTATAAGAAGAATTATGCTTATTTGTATTCATCCTTTCTTAACCCATCCTCATATTTCCATACCAGTTCAATTATGTCATTCCTTTGTTCTAAATCTTAAGTGGCCTTCCGTTTCTTCATTAATTGAATACAACTTTGGAACCCACCATTCACAGCTACCTACGATAGGGACAATTTTCTTTTGCCATGTCTTTCATTGCTCACCAGAGAGCAAATTTTATGTAGGTAAAAGGCTTTTCTGTCTTTTTGTGGCCAATTTTTGGCAAATAATGCCACTTATGTGCTACTGTTGAAGTAATTACTGGGTGAATGAGACAGTTTCCTAAAAATGTAGTGACTTTCAGTCAGTGTGATACATTTCATCCTCTCCTGAACACATTTCATATGTTTCTTCTGTTTTACCTTTGTTCATGCATTACACACTTTTGTGAATAAATGTGATGTCTATGCTTGTTAAAATACTGCCAATCCTATTCATCTTATCTCAAATGCTGTCATCATTCTCCAGGCCTTTCCCAATATCCCTAAGCAGATGCCTTTATTTTTTGAATCTTTATCAAAGATTCTATTTTATTATGTTTATATTCATTCAGGTTTAGATTATAAACACCTCTACCTTTAAGAAACTTATGTTTGTTAAGATAAAAGCTAATAAAAATAAGCAATATCTGTACATATATTAATGCATTGTACTTAGTAGGTACTTCAACAACTTTTGACCAAAATACATAGAAAACTAAAGTTGTAATAAAGTAAATGTATCAATCAGTTTGTCTTATATGTAGATACATACATTATATATGTAATTTCAAAGTAAATGTACCATAATGTAATTTCTTGAAAAGTAACTTGATACATTTGAGTACATTTCATCTGTTGGGTTTAAGTTTTTCATTGTTATAAGGTAAATCATAATCTGATTCTCATACCTGCCAATCCATGATTCAGCATTCAAAAATACAAATTCATATAAGGATAGATTTGGAAAGACTCTCAGCCATAGTATATTTTAATACTCTCATTTTATAGTGAGAAATGGAAAGTGAACTGAATACTTAATATCCTATGAGAAAATTATGTTCACATAGGATGGCAAATATGGTTAACCAAGGAGGTGAAGTAAAGGCAATTTCCACTCTACAGACAAGAAAGGCTTTTCTTCTAATACATCTTTGAGATAAAGTCACCCAATAGAGATTTCAAACATGTCACTTAAAATATATCTATTAAGATATTTTAAATAGTTGAAATCTATGTCTACCATTGAAAAGAGCAAATCTCATTTCAGAAAATTACTTTTCCATTTCTTATAATTAGCAGAATATATGTTAAAATTCAAAGGGAATGTTTTAATGTTGTTTTCTAAACTAGTGGGTTTTCTAAAGAGATTTATAGTTAAGTTAGGGCCTTGATAACACAGTAGGAAAAGCAGATTTGGAAGGAAGTAGACAACCTTAGTTTTAAACATTTTTAATATAGGGAGCAGTTGAGACATTGCTGGAAATGTTCAGGAGGTAGCTGAATATGTATGTCTCTGTCCGGCTGGTGATAATGATACTTATATGTGTAGATCAACATATAGAGAGTATATAAAAGTGAATCGGATGATACACTGATGGAAAACTTAGAGTATGTAAGAATGCTAAAGCTATATGTGAGGCTTATCACATTTGAGGTGTGGGCACTCACTTATCTATCTTTTATTATGAATTCTAGTTATTTGTCCCTTACCATTGAACTCTTTATTATTTACTACTTTACCATGTTTTATTTTTCTTCATGGCACTTTTCACCATCTATTTTTAGTTTGTTTATCTAACTCCACACTATCAGCTCCATAGTTGTAATTATTTAGCCTTAGAATTTTCCTGTACTATCCATAATATTTTGGGCCACACTGTAGTAAAAAAAAAAACAAATTATTGATGACTGGACATAATAAAGAATTATTTTTCACAGTCACAGTCCAAAGAAGGGTGAGGTGATCACCTCAGTCTTTTAAAAAGTCCTCTGAACACATAGACTCCAAGGGCTCCATGTCAGTGGAAGAGAGGACTGGAGGGTCACAAAAGGTTTTACATCACCCACAGCCCATCAGCCAGAACACAGTCACGTGCTCCCAAACTAATTGCAAGGGAGACTGAAAAATAATATTTGTGTTCAAAGAAAATAAATATTTTGTATGCAAAGAATTTTCTCTACCCCAGCTCCTGCTATTATCACCAGTGCCTGCAAACAGTGTTTGCTACCCAGTAGTTTTCAGCAAATAGTATTTCAAAAAATAATAGAGTTTATTCTTTAGAAGGGGATAGGTAATGTCTGCGAACTTTTTAAACTTTATATTTCTTATGTTTGCTTTTCACATGTTGATATTAATGAAAATTAAAAATTATTAATAGGAAATGTACTGAATATAATCAAATCATAGCCCAATGCTGTCATAAGATTAATTTTTAGTAAACACAAGAGCCAACTTAATATTGGTATTGAAACTTTATGGTATTTATAAATCCCAAGATTTTGATTAAAAAAAAAACTCTAATACTTAATTATGTACTCCTCCCCCAGTGATGCTCAGAAACTTCCCAGAACCACTGGTGTATTAGCATATTATTGAAACTGCATAACAGCAAGTGAGTGGACACCCTTGTTCTTGTGGAGACTAGCCAAAAACCCAAACACACTAAATTACAAAGAACCCCAAAATTTATACTTTCCTACACATAATTAAGCTCAAAATTATTAGAAGGAAGGTAATAATAAAGATTAGAGCAGAAATAAGTGAAATAGAGACTAAAAAAGTAGAAAATATTAAGGAAGTCAAGAACTAGTTATTTAAAAAGATAAACAAAATTGATAAAGCTTTAGCCAGAGTCATCAAGAAAAAAAAGAGAAAGCCCAACTAAATAAAATGAAAAATGAAAGAGAAATTACAACCAATATCACAGATACACAAAGGATCACAAACATATACCAACAACTTAGACAATCCAGAAGAAATTTGTAGAAGCTTACAATCTTCTAAGACTGAATCAGGAAGAAATAAAAAGTCTGAACACATTAATTACTAGTAATGAAATTGAAACATCAAAACATTCCCCAAAACAGAAGTGTAGGACCAGACTGCTTCACAGGTGAATTCTACTAAACATTTAAAGAAATGTTAATACCTATCCTTCTGAAACTCTTCCAAAACATTGAAGAAAAGCTGATTCCATGGTATCGTCCTACAAGTTAAGCATTACACTGATAACAAAACCAGACAAGACATTACAATAAAAAGATGAAAGGAAATTATAGGTCAATATCCATGATGATCATAGATGCAAAAATTCTCAACAAAATATTAGCAAAATGAATTCAACAATAGATTGAAGGGATCATACACTATGATAAAGTGGGATTTATTTCAGGGATGCAAATATGGTTCAATATCATAAATCAATCAACATGATACACCACATTAAAGAAATGAAGGATAAAAATCATACAATCATCTCAATAGAAAAAGTGTTTGACAAAACCAAAACAGTTAACAAAGTGCGTATAGAGGTAAAGTACGTCAACATAATGAAGAAGGTACATGACAAACCCACAGCTAAAGTTATACTCAGTAATGAAAAGTTGAAAGCTTTCCTTTCAAACTCAAGAACAAAAAGAGGATGTTGATTCTTGCCAGTTAATTTACCTTCTTGTTGGAAGTCCAAACCACAGCAATTAGACAAGAAAAGGAAATAATAGACATACATTAATTGACTATATAGGAAAGTTTATTTCTGGCCTGTCTGCCTTGTTCCATTGATCTATGTATCTGTTTTTATGCCAACACCACCCTCTTTTGATTACTACAGCTTTGTAATATAGTTTGAAATCAGGAACTGTGATACTTTCAGTTTTGTTCTTCTTTCTCAAGATTTGTTTGACTATTTGGGGTCTTTTATGGTTCTATATAAATTTTAGGATTGTTCTACTTTTGTGAAAAATGACATTGGTATTTTGATAGGGATTGCATTGAATGTATAGATTGCTTTGGGTAGTATGGACATTTTAGCAATATTAATTCTTCCAATCCAAGAACATAGTTTATCTTTCCATTTACTTGTGACTTCTTCAATTTCTTTCACGAATGTCTTACAGTTTTCAGGATAAGGTTCTTTCACTTTTTTGATTAAATTTATTCCCAAGTATTTTATTCTTTTTGATGCAATTATAAATGGGATCATTTTCTTAATTTCTCTTTTTTGGTAGTTTGTTATTAGTGTATAGAAATGCAACATATTTTTGTATATTGATTTTGTAGTCTTCAAGTCATAACCTTTTAAAATAAAATATATTTGGATGTGGTAGGGTAGGGGCTACATTGGGAGAACTTTAAAATAAAAAAGTGAAGATAAGTTATTATATTTCTGAAAAGTTCTAGGTTAAATAATGTCCATTGACTTCAAAGACTTCTGATTTTAATTCTTGAAGAGAAGTTCAGAAGCTGGTTAGAGGGCTTCAGGAAGACTTATAAACCTGAACTTATTGGGTGGTAGTTGTTTTCCTAAGAGTTCTTTAGAGAAAGAAAAATAACCACTCATCTCATGCTAATTTGGGAAAACAACATGAACATGTTTTGGACTAGGACTTAGATTTTATTTCAAGTTCTTCCACTTCTTATGCATAACAACTAAAGAGAACTAAAAATATTATTATAGCCCTTCTCAGAATATAAAATGACATCTGATGTCGCTAGTGTTAAAAAGTTCATTAGATCAATGTATCTCAACTTGTTTCTTTTACACAGTCCTGCCCTTTTCTTCTTGACTTTCCCCCTCACACAGAAACCTTCTTTCTTGTAGTCTGTTGTAGATAATTTAGTTAGAATAATTTACCATTCCATCCAGTAATTTGAAAGAGGGAAGTACTAACTTAGACCACTCCTGATTTACAGTTAAGAAGATCCAGGGCAGTTATGGGCTTGTTCAAATTCTCACTGCAAAGAATTGGCTACACTGTGGTTCAGATACTTTCTCTTGACCCCCAAATCTGGTAACTTTATTACATATCCCAGAAATCTTTGCCTGAGGAAATGTTGTATACAGTTTAGTGCATGAATTAAAAGTATTGATGATATTTCACATGTCATATTTATGAAATAAATTATGTAACTAATTGAAACTTATTAGTTCTTCTAATATCTTCTCTTCTTCCATTGACTCATAATGCATAGTACTGTGAGCTAATGTTGCTAGATCTCTAGTAATGAAATGAAATTTATTTAAAGAATAGTTATTTTTAGAATTTGATTGATGCTATTGAAATGAAGACTTTATAACATGCTCCCCTTTGCTTAAAATCTAGTCTCTCAAAAATGGACAACAAGCTGGATGTCTTCAGGAGGGAGTTAGTGGATGTTCATGGCATCCCCCTCTTCTGGAGCATTGCTGAAGAGTGGGCCCAGGTGGAGTCATTTGAGACCCGACCAGATGATCTACTGATTTCCACCTACCCCAAATCTGGTAAGATCTTTTTAATTTATTTGTAGCTGCTGATTAGTGATTGAGCCATATGTTAAAACCACTGATCTGCAGATCACTAGTTAAGGGAACACTGTAACAGTTGCTGGGACAGTTTTGGCTCAGTTTAGATAGATTCACTTCCTATTCTGAAAGGCCCTCATTTGAGTGGGACCTGTATCTGAGGGGAAATTAATGTCTTGTTTTCCTTTTTAAACTCAAAATAAAATTATTAAATGGCATAAATAAGTGATTTGGGTTCATTAGAATACATATATATTTATACACCTATAATACATTTTAATGTTTAAATATATTGTTCATTGTAGTATGTAAGTGTAATTTGAAAATATCAATATTTTATTACTTTAAACATATTTTACAAATATATAGGAATATTTTGTTATAAATTTAAACAACTGCTGACCTCAGTATATGATACCAGGAAGTAGAATTTAAGGATGCCTGAATAAGAATCAATAAATTTTATTTCTCCTGATACTTTTATGAGTGTTCTGATTTATCCAGTGATAGATATACAGAGAAAGAGTAAACAATGAGTCTGTCCCTTGCCTTTTATCTAATTAATTTACTTGAGGCTATAGTCAGTCAACTATTCTAATTATAAACTATCAACTTTCTTTTATATTCCTGCCTCATTTCTTTAATTTTTTATTTATTTTTATTTTTTATTTTTTATTTTGGTATTGTTAATCTACAGTTACATGTGCAACATTATGATTACTAGACTCCCCACACCATCAAGTCCCCCCCCACATACTCCATTACAGTCACTGTCCATCAGTGTAGTGAGATGTTATAGAATCACTACTTGTCTTTTCTGAGTTATACAGCCCTCCCTGTGCCCCCCCATATTATGTCGGCTAATTGTAATGCCCCATGTTCCCCCTTGTCCCTGCCTTCCCACCCATCCTCCCTGGTCACTTTCCCTTTAGTAACTGTTAGTCCATCCTTGGGTTCTGTCTCTGCTGCTGTTTCGTTCCTTCAGTGTTTTTCTTTGTTCTTATACTCCACAAATGAGTGATATCATTTGATACTTGTCTTTTTCTGCCTGGCTTATTTCACTGAGCATAATACCCTCTAGCTCCATCCATGTTGTTGCAAAAGGTAGGATTTGTTTTCTTCTTCTGGCTGAATAATATTCCATTGTGTATATGTACCACTTCTTCTTTATCCATTCATCTACTGATGGACACTTAGGTTGCTTCCATTTCTTGGCTATTGTAAAGAGTGCTGTGATAAACATAGGGGTGCATCTGTCTTTTTCAAACTGGGCTGCTGCATTCTTAGGGTAAATTCCTAGGAGTGGAATTCCTGGGTCAAATGGTATTTCTATTTTGAGTTTTTTGAGGAACCTCCATACTGCTTTCCACATTGGTTGAACTAATTTGCATTCCCACCAGCAGTGTAGGAGGGTTTACCTTTCTCCACATCCTTGCCAACATTTCTTGTTGTTTGTCTTTTGGATGTTGGCCATCCTAAGTGGTGTAAGATGATATCTCACTGTGGTTTTAATTTGCAATTCTCTGATGATTAGCGATGTGGAGCACCTTTTCATGTGCCTATTGGCCATGTGAATTTCTTCTTTGGAGAAGTGTCTATTCATATCCTCTGCCCATTTTTTAATTGGATTATTTGTTTTTTGTTTGTTGAGGTGTGTGAGTTCTTTATATATTTTGGATGTCAACCCCTTATCAGATATGTCATTTATGAATATATTCTCCCATACTGTAGGATGTATTTTTGTTCTATTGATGGTGTCCTTTGCTGTACAGAAGCTTTTCAGCTTGATATAGTCCCACTTGTTCATTTTTGCTTTTGTTTCCCTTGACCGGGGAGATATGTTCATGAAGAAGTTGCTCATGTTTATGTCCAAGAGATTTTTGCCTATGTTTTTTCCCAAGAGTTTTATGGTTTCATGAGTTACATTCAGGTCTTTGATCCACTTTGAGTTTACTTTTGTGTATTGGTTTACACAGAATCCAGTTTCATTCTCTTCCATGTAGCTGTTCCGTTTTGCCAACACCAGCTGTTGAAGAGGCTGTCATTTCCCCATTGTATATCCATGGCTCCTTTATTGTATATTAATTGACTGTATATGTTTGGGTTAATGTCTGGACTCTCTATTCTGTTCCACTGGTATATGGGTCTGCTCTGGTGCCAGTACCAAATTGTCTTGATTACTGTGGCTTTGAGTAGACCTTGAAGTCTGGGAGCATAATTCCTCCTGTTTTATTCTTCTTTCTCAGGATTTCTTTGGCTATTCGGGGTCTTTTGTGGTTCCATATGAATTTTATAACTATTTGTTCCAGTTCATTGAAGAATGCTATTGGTAATGTGATAGGGATTACATTGAATCTGTAGATTGCTTTAGGTAGTATAGCCATTTTGACAATATTTATTCTTCCTAGCCAAGAGCATGGGGTGGATTTCCATTTGTTAGTGTCCTCTTTAATTTCTTTTAGGAGTGTCTTGTAGTTTTCAGGGTATAGGTCTTTCACTTCCTTCATTAGGTTTATTCCTAGGCATTTTATTCTTTTTTATACAATCGTGAATGGAATTATTTTCCTGATTTCCCTTTCTGTTAGCTCATCATTAGTGTATAGGAATGCAACAGATTTCTGTGTGTTAATTTTGCATTCTCCAAATTTGCTGAATTCAGATATTAGTTCTAGTAGTTTTGGAGTGGAGTCTTGAGGGTTTTTAATGTACAGTATAATGTCATCGGCAAATAGTGATAGTTTGACTTCTTCTTTACCAAACCGGATGCCTTGTATTTCTTTGTTTTGTCTCATTGCCATGGCTAGGACCTCCGGTACTATGTTGAATAACAGTGGGGAGAGTGGGCATAAATGTCTTGTTCCCGATCTTAGCTGAAAAGCTTCCAGCTTCTCACTGTTAAGTATGATTTGTCTGTGGGTTTGTTGTATATGGCCTCTATTATGTTGAGGTACTTGCCCTCTACACCCATTTTGTTGTGAGTTTTCATCACGAATGGATGTTGAATTTTGTCAAATGCATTTTCAGCATCTATGGAGATTATCATGTGGTTTTTTTGTTCTTCTTTTTGTTGATGTGGTGGATGATGTTGATGGATTTTCGAATGTTGTTCCATCCTTGCATCCCTGAGATGAATCTCACTTGATCATGGTGTATGATCCTCTTGATGTATTTTTGAATTCGGTTTGCTAATATTTTGTTGAGTATTTTTTGCATCTATGTTCATCGGGGATATTGGTCTGTAATTTTCCTTTTGGTCGGATCTTTGCCAGGTTTTGGTATTAGAGTGATGCTGGCTTCATAGAATGAGTTTGGAAGTATTCCCTCATCTTCTATTTTTTGGAAAACTTTAAGGAGAATGGGTATTATTTCTTCTGTATATGTCTGAAAATTCAGCAGTGATCCATCTGGCCTGGGGGTTCTGTTCTTGGGTAGTTTTCTGATTACCAATTCAATTTCGTTGCTGGTAATTGGTTTGTTTAGGTTTTCTGTTTCTTCCTTGGTCAGTCTTGGAAGCTTTTATTTTTCTAAGAAGTTGTCCATTTCTTCTATGTTTTCCAGCTTGTTAGCATATAGATTTTCATAGTATTCTCTAATAATTCTTTGTATTTCTGTGGGGTCCATCGGGATTTTTCCTTTCTCATTTGTGATTCTGTTTATCTGTGTAGATTCTCTTTTTCAATTAATAAATCTGGCTAGGGGTTTATTTATTTTGTTTATTTTTTCAAAGAACCAGCTCTTGGTTTCATTGAATTTTTTCTATTGTTTTATTCTTCTGAATTTTATTTATTTCTTCTCTGATCTTTATTATGTCCCTCCTTCTGGTGACTTTGGGCCTCATTTATTTTTCTTTTCCCAATATCAATAGTTGTGATTGTTCTTCCTTCTGTAAATAGGCCTGGATTGCTATATACTTTCCTCTTAGAACTGCCTTTGCTGCCTCCCACAGAAGTTGGGGCTTTGTGTTGTTGCTGTCATTTGTCTCCACATATTGTTTGATATCTGTTTTAATTTGCTCATTGATCCATTGATTATTTAGGAGCATATTGTTAAGCCTCCATGTATTTGTGAGCCTTTTTGTTTCTTTTTTTTTGTACAATTTATTTCTAGTTTTATACCTTTGTGATCTGAGAAGTTGGTTGGTAGAATTTTAATACTTTTGAATTTAGTGAAATTCTTTTTGTGGTCTAGTGTGTGGTCTATTCTGGAAAATGTTCCATGTGCACTTGAGAAAAATGTGTATCCTGCTGCTTTTGGGTGTAGAGTTTTGTAGATGTCTGTTAGGTCCATCTGTTCTAGTGTATTGTTCAGTGCCTCTGTGTCTTTACTTATTTTCTGTCTGGTTGATCTGTCCTCTGGAGTGAGTGGTGTGTTGAAGTCTTCTAGAATGAATACATTGCATCTGTTTCCCCCTTAAATCTGTTAGTATTTCTTTCACATATGTCGGCACTCCTGTGTTGGGTGCATATATATTTATAATGGTTATATTTTCTTGTTTTACTAACCCCTTTATCATTATGTAATGTCCTTCTTTATCTCTTGCTACTTTCTTTGTTTTGAAGTCTATTCTGTCTGATACAAGTACTACGACAGCTGATTTTTTTCTCCCTGTTGTTTGCATGAAATATCTTTTCCATCCCTTCGGTTTTAGTCTGTGTATATCTTTGGATTTGAGGTGAGTCTCTTGTAAGCAGCATATAGATGGGTCTTGCTTTTTTATCCATTCTATTACCCTGTGTCTTTTGATTGGTGCATTCAGACTATTTACATTTAGGGTGATTATTGATATGTACTTATTGCCATTGTCTGCTTTAGATTTGTGGTTATCAAAGGTTCAAGGTTAGCTTCTTTACTATCAAACAGTCTAACTTAACTCTCTTGTTAAGCTATTATAAACACAGTCTGATAATTCTTTATTTCTCCCTTCTTATTTTTCCTCCTCCATTCTTTATATTCTAGGTGTTTTATTCTGTACTCTTTTGCATTTCCTTTGACTGTTTCTGTGGATAGTTGATTTTATTTTTTGCCTTTAGTTAGTATTTGGATGGTCTGCTTTCTTTGCTATGATTTTATTTTCTCTGGTGACCTCTTTTTAGCCTTAGGAGTGCTTCCATCTAGATCAGTCCCTTTAAGATATCCTATAGAGGTGGTTTGTGGGATGCAAATTCCCTCAACTTTCTCTTGTCTGGGAATTGTTTAATCCCTCTCTTAAATTTAAATGGTAATCATGCCAGATACAGTACTCTTGGTTCAAGGACCTTCTGTTTCATTGCATTAAATATATCATGCTGTTCTCTTGTGGCCTGTAAGGTTTCTGTTGAGAAGTCTGAAGATAGTCTGATAGGTTTTCCTTTGTAGGTGATCTTTTTTCTCTCTCTGGATGCCTTTAATACTCTGTCCTTGTTTTTGATCTTTGCCTTTTTAATTATTATATGTCTTGGTGTTGTCTTCCTTGGGTCCCTTGTGTTGGGATATCTGTGGGCTTCCATGGTCTGAGAAACTATTTCCTTTCCCAGCTTGGGGAAGTTTTCCTCAATTATTTCTTCAAAGAGACTTTCTATCCCTTTTTCTCTCCCTCTTGTTCTGGTATTCCTATAATGCGAATATTCTTGCATTTGGATTGGTCACACAGTTCTCTTAATATTCTTTCATTCATAGGGATCCTTTTATCTCTCTCTGCCTCAGCTTCTCTGTACTTCTGTTCTCTGATTTCTATTCCATTAACAGTCTCTTGCACCTCATCCAGTCTGCTCTTAAGCCTGTCAATCGATTGTTTCATTTCTGTAATGTCCCTCCTGACTTCCTCCCTTAGCTCTTGCATATTTCTCTGTAGGTCCAACAGCATGGTTATGACTTTTATTTTGAATTCTTTTACAGGAAGATTGGTTACATCTATCCCCCCAGGCCCTTTATCTGGAGTTGTCTGAGTGATTTTTGACTGGACCAGATTCTTCTGTCTTTTTATGGTGATAGAATTGGTTGCTGGCAGGTGGCATGTGTGTCAGCTGGGAAAATAAAGTCTCTTCCTGCTTCTTGTTCTTCTTGCCCTTCTCCCCAGCCTGTGTCAGTTACCCGCACATTGGGAGGCAGTCCCTGAGCTGTTGTGGGAAGGGCTGCCCTCAGGCTAGCCTAGAGCACTGTGGGGTTTGCAGCCAAGCTGTGTGCGTTCTGTGCACCTTGGTGTCTTCTGAACCTTGCTCTGGTTTCCGCGGCCCTTTCTGGTTAGCTGCGTGCTCACCAGAAGGAGATTCTGTGTGGTTGCTGTGGGCGGGGCTGCTCTCCCACTGTTCCGCAGCTGTGGTGAATCTGCCGGACCGTTTGCAGCGCGGCCTGGGGGAACGAATGGCAGGCTGCTTATCACCATGAGGGGCTTTAGCAGGGGGCTTTACCCAGCAGCCAGTTAGGGAGCCCGAAATTCCTCAAGATTCCCAGCCTGCTGGGCTGAGTGCGCTGCTTGGACGATTTTGTTCAGCTGTTGGGCCCTTGTCTCTTTAAGACTTTTAAAAAAGCACCCGCTTTTCTTTTGTACCAGGGGAACCAGCTGTGGGGACCCATTTGCAGTCTCCATCTCGAATCCTGCCCTTCTGTTTCTCTAATCTCCAGTACACCATGTGATGTATGTCTGTGCTCCTGGTGCGGATCACCAGGGCTGGTTATTTAGCAGCCCTGTGCTTCCACTCCCTCCCCACTCTGATTATTTTCCTCCCACCAGTGAGCTGGGGTTGGGGAGTGCTCGGGTCCCGCTGGGTCGCGGCTTTGTATATTACCCTCTTTGTGAGGCACTGAGTTCTCGCAGATGTAGCTGTAGCCTGGCTGTTGTATTGTATCTTCTCGTCTCTCTTTCAGGAACAGTTGTATTTTCACAAATATGTATGGTTTTGGGAGGAGATTTATGCCGCCCTGCTCACGCAGCCATCTTCCTAACAGAACAGTCCCTACCTCATCTCTTAAAGGAACTGATGAAAAGAAGTGTTTAATAAGTATATTGATTACTTATCTTTTTAGGTTATAAATACTAAAATTACTTCAAAAAGATATGTGACAAGTCCTGGAAGGAAATCCCTGAATTTGGGGAATTCTAATGTGGAAGGGTCTCTTACCAGAAAGTAAAACAAATGTACCACCACAGACTTTTATAGATAGTTCACTTGGGAAATGCTTGTTTTTTTTTCTTTTGTTACTACTTACATTTGCTCTCTTGATGAACTTACAGAATGGTTCCATGATCCCAAATTGTTTAAGACCAAAAATGATTTTAGTTTCCTTGTTAAAATACAAGTTTAGCAAAGGTAGAGTAGTCACTGAGAATATATATGCTCTTTTGATTTTGTCATTTTTTGATATATTCATAAACAGAAAACCATTAAGATAAATCTTTGGATGATACCATTATATAAATAGTTCACCTACAAAAGGGATCTTGAAAGCTGAACTTTTTCTGATATAGTAAAAGCTAGACGGCTACACATAAAGTAATTGTGTGCTATTTGGTCTTTTTCTTTTCTTTTCTTTTGTACTCACAGTTAGGAAACAAAATGTGTTATAATATATTGTGGAATTTAGGTCTCTTTTTCATGAATGATTGCTTAAGCCTAAGCCAGATCAGACAACAAAATATTCAAGGTTAGTATTGATTCAATTCACCTTTTTTCCTAGCACTGTAATTGTCTGTGTTAGAAGGATATGGGAGATAGTCTCATATCTCAGATTTAGCGATGAGTAGGAGGAAGAGTTGCCCACAAGAAAGGTCTAAAAAGGAGGCTAAAGCACTCTAATATCTGGAAGCAATCCAAAGGTGCATTGATGTGCAGATCATTGTTCAAAAATGTTGCTTTGTGCACAGATTATTTAATTTTTAGTTTCCACCCATGATTATTCCATTTAGAGACTATCATTACATGTTTAGCAAAGAGGAAGAAGATAGGAACAGCTAAGAATGTACTTTTCTCCTGTCTTATTATTGCTGTTGTAGCAGAGCCTCAATAACTTAATCACTGAGTGCCATAGGCAATTAAATAGACCATATCCTCATACACATATCTTGCTTGACTTACAATGGTGTAAGAAAGATAAGATCTTCCACATTCATCTTGTGTTCAAGATAGATGGATATCCCCTAAGGAAAGAGAGAAGAGAAAAGGGAAATGAAAATGAAGAACACATTTTTTATTTTGATATTACACAATTTCTCTACCTCTATTGACTCTCTCATACTCTTTTTGACAGAAAAGTTTAGAGGTCATTCCATTTTTTCCCCCCCTCAGGAACAACCTGGGTCAGTGAAATATTGGATTTGATTTATAACAATGGAGATGTGGAAAAATGTAAACGGGATGCAATATACCATCGAGTGCCATTCATGGAACTTATAGTACCTGGAATTGAAAATGGTATTTGCTTCTAATATTCCTTTTCACCATAGGAGTATCTTTTTGTCATGTCTGAAGGAGTTATGAATGAAAATGATACAGAGAGAGCTTGGAAATTTGAATCATAAGCATGTATATAAGAAGAGTAAGAATTTGCTTATAATAATAACAGTATTATACTTTCATTCAAAGATAATATCTGCATGAGAAAAGGGTTTAATGAGTATAATTTTTTTTTTCTTAACAGGACAGGTAGCAGTCTTCAACATCTAAACAGTGTGTGATCATTATATTTAGAAAATTCAATATTTGATTCAATATAGAATCATATCTACTGCTAGTTAGCTGTTGCTCAGAGGCTCAAAAAAAGGACTATGGGATTTTATGGTCTTGCATTATTAAAATTTTTTAAATTACCCATAAGCCTTCTGGCTTAATTTGATCTAATAATTTGAAAATAAAAATGCTGTAAAGAGATTTTATAATTCTCTAATTCAGTTTCCCCATATTATAAGCAAGAAAAAGAAGAATATAAATGAAGGAAAAATTACATCTTGACACTTGACTGTCATTAAGGTGTTATATTTGAGGATTTTATCATTTATGAATTAAACCTTGCTGATCATAGGCAATGAAACACCCTAACTAAACAGAATTTATCAGTTTTTAACTCATTGTAGATTTTAGAATATATGAAGCCATATAGCCATATAGCAATTTCAAGCCATACAGTGTGATTAATACTTATAAAGTTTTAGATTATATTGAAATTGAATTTTACAATTTCAATTTATAATGTAGTTTACTTTTTTTGTGTGTGCTTGTAGGTCTTGAGTTGTTGAAAACAATGCAGTCTCCTAGGCTAGTGAAAACACATCTACCTGTTCAACTTCTCCCTTCTTCATTTTGGAAGAACAATTGCAAGGTAGCAAATTTTAAAGAAAAAAATCTTTATTTGGGTTGTAATTTCTTTCACTAATTATGAAGAAATTAAGATGAAGAATTGAAAGCCTCTGGATAAATCTCTGCAAGAATAACAATGTGTCCCCAATATCCCAAGGATCAAAATAACACTCATGGACACCAATGCTATCTATCCACAAGGGATTATATATAGTGCCCTAGCACTGAGACTTTCTCAGGCCTTCTGTTTTCTAAAATACATTTCTAAATTCGTTCACTCACTATCTTCACTAGAAGAGAAGAATGAAGTTCTGATTTTACTTAGATGAAAGGAGATTTCTTCCTGAAAGAATTTTCCCCTTCAAAATATATCTACTGCCTGGTTGGCTGGATCCTCAGTAGTATCAGGTGTACTCCAGGGAAGAAGTAGGCTTCATGGATTTCAGTGGACTTGCTTTAAAACCTAATTACCAATGAGGCATGCCATGTCATTTCTATTGGGAAATATGTTAAAAATTTCTGCCTTCGAGCAGACTTTAGAACTTCATAGATAAAATAGGTTTAAATCTCACACTAATCATTATAAACCGCAAATGAGTGTTTTATAGCCATGGGTAGCCTTTATTGATTAAATGTACCCAAATAATGATTTACTTTCAATGAAAAATTTTCAGCTTTAAAATTTTGCTTTCATTAATTCTAATACAGTAAAATATTATTAATTTGAAAACAATATTATGTGATTTATACTAATTTAATGTTTACTGTAAAACTGTTATTATTACTTGGTGTCACACTTTTTAAGAACCGTTCTTTTCAAAGTCTAAAGAGAAAGCAAGGGAATGAGAGATGAGAAGTCTTTATGTTAAAACAATGTGTATTTATGAATATTCTATGTCAGATCAGGAAATAGAAAAGAGAAAATAAGCAGTCTGTCAAGGTAAGCAAAAGTTTACAAACTATTAAAGAATATTAGCAAAATGATGACTTTCCATTTCTCCCCACAGATGGTCTATGTGGCACGGAATGCTAAAGATGTGGCTGTATCTTATTATTATTTCTACCAGATGGCAAAATTGCACCCAGAGCCTGGCAAGTGGGAGGAGTTCCTGGATAAATTCATGACTGGGAAGGGTGGGTCCAAAACTTACATTAACCATGGAGCTCCATAGTGAAAAATCTTTTTTCAAGAAAATATAAAGTTCAAATATAAATCTTGTGTTGATTATAAACCTACTCTGTGGTCAGCACTAATGTATTAGGGGGGTAGAAATAGAATACAGAGTTGTCTCTTCCCTTCAAGGATTTTTGGGGAAAATGTGATGCCAATTGTTCAGTCCTTAGTCTCATTCTTTCATCAGTGCTTAGTGACTATTAATATGTGTTCTTCTCTTGCTGTCGATGCCACTGTATTGTTTTGATTTGTTATATATTCCTTGAACTCTCCTTCCTTTACCATTCCTTCCTTTTTATTACATAAAATGAAAATTCTTGAGTGAAGATTTTATCTTCAAGACTCTGTTCTTCTACATGTGTCTTCTCTCTAGGGAAATGCATTCGTGCCCCCAGTAGTGACTCTACCCTATAATTCTCACGTAAACATTCTACTATAAAAACTCTTTTCTAAGCAAATACCTCTCCATGGGACCTTGCAAAACACTCTGACCATTGTTTGGGCTATTCTCTGTCCTTAGAATGTCTACACATTCATATTATTATCAAAGTCCATCTTCACTTAGATCCAAGCACACTCTACTTCCCACCATAGCCCTTCTTAACCTCTCCTTCCCTATGGATTTCTCTCCCTCTCCTCTTGTGTGAACTTTCAAACCACTTATCATCTGCATTACTCAGTATCTGCCATCTTGCTCTTCAAGTTCTTGTTTTGTTTATTAGAAGTTGTATTTATTTGCCAGGAATGTCACAACAAAGCACCACAGAAGGATTGGCTTAAATAACATAAATTTATTTTCTTATAGTTTTGGAGGCTTAAATTTCAAGATCAAGGTGTCCTCAGGTTGATTTCTTCTGAGGTCTTTCTCCTTGGCTTGTAAATGGCCATCATCTTCCTGTGTCTTCACAAGGTCTCCTCTCTGTTGAGTGTTTGTGTTGTAATTTCTTCTTCTTATAAGGAAACTGGTTAATTGGATTAGATCCATCCTAATGACCTCATTTTAACTTAATTACCTGTTTAAAGACTATCTTCAAATATAGTCACGTTCTGAGGTACTGGGGTTAATTCATCCCATAACACTTTGCCCTCTGGCCTTCCAAAATGCATGTCCTTCTCATTCTCATGAAATATGTTAACTCCATCCCAACAGCCCCCAAAGTCTTAACCTAGTCTAGCATCAACTCCAAGTCTAAAATCTCAACTAAAAATATATTCTGTATATCAGGCATGGGTGAAACTTAAGGCCTGAGACAATATTTCTCTCCAGCTCTGAACCTGTAAAATGAGATAACAAGTTATCTTCTAAAATGCAATAGTGGGACAGGCATAAGATAAACATTTCCATATGAAAAGAATCAGAAAGAAGAAAGCCTGAGGTAGCAGGACCAATTCCATTAGACTTTAAGGCTGGAGAACGTTAAATTTTTGGCTTGATGCTCTGTCCTTTGGGCCCACTGTGGGGGGTCCTGCCCTCTGGGCCCTGTGTGTCTCTGGTGACAGTGGCAGCCATGCTGACCTTGAACCTCCTTTAGGGCCATTCCTTCCTTTCCTTGAAAGACAAAGCATGTTCACATCCAGATAGTTCTTTTGGCCCATTTCTTGCCTGTTAGAATCCCAGAAGTCTGACATTCTTCTGTATTTTGTCCTGCTACTGTCCTCTTCAATCCAAACTGGCAGTGTTTCTGCCAAGATGGTTGATTGGATCCACAAATCATGTAACTAATCTCTTTTCTAAATCTTGTCCAGCCATACTCTGGTGTTCTCTCTAGAACATACTCTCTCATTTTTTTGCACTATGGATAAGCTGAGAATTTTCTAAATCTTCAAGTTCTGGCTCCTTTTTTGCTTAATAATTCCTTCTTTAGTTTATCTCCGTATTTAGTTATATTCTGAAGTACTGGGGGTCAGGACTTCAACCTAACAATAAGAATTTATACAATTGTATAAAATTGTATCTAATAATTCATCCCATGAAGTATTTCATTTTTTTCAAATAGATTGTAAATTCAGTGAGAACAGGTGTTTTTTGATATACTTCTCTTATCCTACCACCCCTCTTTCTTGAACTAATAAGTAATCAGTGTGTGAGTATTGATAAAGATGACTTTGAGTAATGTTTAACATTTCTTTGTTTCATATAAATACTTCTAATTTCAAAACATTTTATCTTTCAATTTAGTGGCTTTTGGTTCTTGGTATGACCATGTAAAAGGCTGGTGGGAGAAAAGGAAAGACTATCGTATCCTTTACCTATTTTATGAAGACATGAAAGAGGTAAGAGGCAACTATGATTTCTTCTTTAAAATTGACCTTTAACTCAATCCACTTCTTTCTACCAGTATTGTCTCCTACCCCTTTTCAGCCAAGTATCTTGACTAATTTGGACTACCTCATTTTTGCTTCTATTATCCACTCAGATGGAAGTATCCTCTTGAATCCTAAATCAGAGTATAACCTCTCCTTTCAAGTCTTAAATGGCTTCTGTCCCTTTGTCAAATATAAAATCACTAAGATAATTTATAGAGTTCAGCATTATTTACTCCCTATCTCTCTAACCTTTTCTGGTGCCGTCTTTCCCTTTCTCACTTAGTGAGCCTACCTGAAACATTTTTCCCCAGTATCTAGATTAATCTCTTCTCATCTTTTATGTCTTCACTTAAATTTACCTCTCCACAGAATTCTTTCATGTCCCCACTGTCAAATATTTGTTGTTATCTATTAAAGCCTCTTTTGCTGCTATTGTTCTTTTTCATACTGTCTACCACCACTTCTAATTATTTTATATATGTGTTTCTTATGTTTTCTTGGTCTCCAGTACTATAGAGAAAGCTCCTTAACACTATCTTGCCCGTGGTTGTTTCCCCAAGTGGCAAGCACAGTTGAGGAGTTATGTAATTTCCTTATTTTCTCATCTTCCATATGATTGTTAACAAGAAATATAATTCACTGTCCAATTTGATTAAAAAAAATGTGTCCTGAATTGGTTATTTAAAAAGTGCATTTAAGAAATGTTCCACATTAAACTGAGTGTCTCTTAGAGCACCTGTCCACACCTAAGTTCTTTCAGATAGCTGTGACTACCATTTGTCTCTTATTTGGGAAATCTATACTAAAATCTCTGGGAAAACCACCTTACCAGCTAAGGTGACCCCTTCTGGGAGATTCCTTAGTCAAATTCTCAGCTTCTTCTGCATATTGTTTAAACCACTTTGCACCTGCCACTCTGGGTTACAGAGTAATGTATTATCCTAATTATGGGTCTAGAAGCAATAAGTAGTGGTTGGAGTGGGTTTTGAAGAAGATAGGCATTATTTTGAAAGGAAACTTCCCACATTGTGTCACAATAAGATCTCCTCAAATATGTGAGGAGAATCTATATCTGCTGACAGAAGAGGACCAAAATTGCATGAAGGGTCCAGAGTCTCTGGGTTCAGATCCACCCCCAAATGTTCCTATTCCAAGCCTGAGCAGTCGACCCTTTTCCCATCACTCTTCTGCTTAACTTTTACCTGATAGGCTTTGCACAACTGAGAATTCAACTTTCATTCCAATTCTTCCACTTGACTAATTAAAGAGTGTGTATAATTTCCAACACATGCAGTTCTGTAACTATGAGAAACAGATTCTTTTAGAGCTACCACAGAAACTCTATGGTTCTGCTTTCATGAGTTGAGATGGGGAGTTCAGGAAAGCTAAACCTCAGATTGCCTTTCTGCCTGATCTCACCAGGTCACTAAGATTATGACTCTCTGCCTCAGTTTGGTTTGGACCACAAAGAAGAACATCTCCAGTGGGTAGCAGAGCACAAATGGTTAGTCCTGAGTTCCACCTATCATCGGATCTAACATGCTATCATAAGTGCAACCTGAAGCACAGAGAAAGGAAACCATAATAAATGGACCTCTGCTCTTCATTGTTGACTCTTTCTCTTCCCCACCTTTCCTTAGGCTGAAAATGGATAGGCTTCAATTTTACTTTCTTCCTCGTACGCTCATATAATAAAAAAATCTGTGTAGTTGTGAGAGACAGAGTTCATTCTTTCCACTAATAAAAGTCTGTGAGATAAGTAATACATTTTTTAAATTGAGGTATAGTTTACATGTAACACAATATTGGTTTCAGGTGTATAGAATAATGATTCAATGTATGCATATATTGTGAGATAATCACCACAGTAAATCTAGTTGACATCTTTTACCACACAGTTTCAATTTTTTTTTCTTGTGATGAGAACTTTTAAAACCTACTCTCTTAGTAACTATGGTTAACAACTGTTCCTGATCTTAAAGGAAAAGCTTTTGGCTTTCACAGTTGAGTATATTAGCTGTGGGCTTGTCATATATGACCTTTATAGTGTTGAGGTATGTTCCCTCTATATCCACTTTGTTGAAAGTTTTTATGAATGTACGTTGAATTTTATAAAATGCTTTTTCTGCATCTATTGATATGATCATATAATTTTTATCCTTAGTTTTGTCAATGTAGCATATCACATTTGATTTGCAGATGTTGAACTATCCTTGCATCCCTGGAATAAATCCCACTTGATCATGATCCTTTCAGTATGCTGTTGAGTTTTGTTTGTTAGTATTTTGTTCAACATTTTTGCATCAGTGCTCATCAAGGATGTTGGCCTGTAATTTCTTTTCTTATGCTATCCTTATCTGGTGATTGTATCAGGGTAATCCTGGCCTCCTAACATGAGTTTGAAAGTGTTCCCTCCTCTTCTGCTTTTTGGAAGAGTTTGAGAAGAATTGGTCTTAATTCTTTAAAAATTTTTTGGTAAGTAATCTAATCTTGATGTTAAATATGCTTAAAAAAAGGAGATCAGGAGACTTTAAAAGTTTACCTTATGATAATAATAACTTGTTTTATCACCATCTGTTATTCTACAAGTTAATTCTACTTTTGAATGTGAAAGGTTAAATATTAACCCAATCCTTCTCTTTGAAGTTTTTTAGAACAATTTTAATCTTGCTTCTAGCAGATGGTTGTCTTGTATAACCAAGAATTAGGATATGTACTCAGAAAAACAAAATGAAAAGTGCACATAAAAATGTAAAATGATTTCCTCCACAACACTGACATATATAGAATTTTATTAAATGCATTGCCTACTTCATGACTAAATATACCTAATCCTTTTTCTTTATAATTTCTTTAGAATCCGAAGTGTGAAATTCAGAAATTGTTAAAGTTTCTAGATAAACACCTGCCTGAAGAAACTGTGGATAAAATCCTCTACCATAGCTCTTTCAGTGTGATGAAGCAGAATCCATGTACAAATTATACCACTGTACCAAACTCTGATATGGATCATTCTGTATCTCCCTTCATGAGAAAGGGTGAGAATATCATATATTAGTTTCTATATAGCCTACCAGTTGCATCATAGAGAGTATAGGTCTGCAGATAAGAGTGATATCTAAGAAATGGAAAGAAATTGAGTATGCTAGGGTGAAAAAAAATTTAGGAGAAAAAAAAAACTTAGAGGAAAGAATTTGTGGCATAAAGCCCCTATCATTTTTGTAAGCCTAACATGTAAAACATGAATTCTAATGAGAAATCTTTACTCAAGAACCTGTGCATTGTTAAACCTGAATCTTTGCACCCATTGCTATATTAGAAAAATGACTTTCATTTGTATGAATTATCTAGATATTCTTCATATTCCTTAGGTTTTGCTGTGATAGGTAGCTGGCTTAAATGATTCAGATATACTAAATGAGGGAAAGTGTCAACTCCTTGAGGTTGTTGATATGATTATGGTAATCAATGTATCCTCAGCATTGAACTTAATGTATAACTAGTATCCTGCATAAGAGAGTCCTTTAATACATATGTGTTGAATTGAATCGTGTGTGCATGTGTGAGAGAGGGGTTGATTCTGTTACCTGTGTGAGTATTAGTCATCAACTTTGCTATTAAACAAACAACCGCAAGAATATCAGTGGCCTGAAACCAGATTTTTCATTTAATGTTCATAGATGTTGGCTACCTGTGGCTGCTGTAATTTTGCTCAAGTATTTTTGACTCTGATCAGTTTTGCTTGGCTGTCATGGTCTCATTCTCTTGTGTCTTTTTCTGAAACATGGGTTGAAAGAGCTGTTTGTGTCATATGCCTAATATCATGGTAGAGAGGAAGAGCAAGAGAGGTGTTGGAAACTTACAATGCTTTTTAAAGTTTCTGTTCAGATGTGGTATATATCACACATATTCAAATTCCATCGCCAAAGCATTTAAAAATCCAAGCCCAAAGTTAATGAGGCAAGGAGGAATTAAACAACACAGGATAATGGATAGAGATGTAAAATCTTACAGTGAATGAGAAAGTGCATAGTTATACATGCAATGTGAGACAGTTTTAATTATAATGTGTCTTCATATATCCTTGAGATTTTTTCTTTAGAAAGTAAGGAGATTTGCCATGGACAGGTGTTGCTGGGAATATCTGGATCTCAGCCAGGTATGATCTCGCCTTCCAGGAGACATCTGGTAACATCTGGAAATACTTTTGAAGATCATGTCTAAGGATATACTATTGGTGTCTGATGTGTAGCGCCAAGCATGCTGATAGATATCCTATAACGCACAGGGCAACAGCCCTCCCGACCCAAAGAATTTTCTGGCTTTAAATGTCAACAGTGGAGATGTAAATAAAATTAAATGCCAAACTTGATCAATCTGGGCCAGATTGACATCGTTATTTTGGCATGTTTTCTTCTCTTTCTCTAAAACTAGGTTTCCAAATTTGCCCTCTGGGTCATGAAAGATAAGCTATGAAAATGTCATTATTTTTATCAGATATTCTTTGCAAATGCTGTATCCTATATCCTTCCTTTAGGGTTTTAGGCATGGTTAGTGTTTTGAAGATTAAGCAGTCCTATAGTAAAGAAATATGTTTAATTACATTTAACAGTAATTTCCAACTACTGCTTGATCATAGAATTTTTTTCATAAATTATAGACATTGGAAAAAATGGCTTTAAAATGACAGGAAAATTCTCTTTATCTTTTGTTAACAAAGCTAATGAAGCCAAAGAATGAAGATTTTGAGACATTAAATTTTCTCCTGGGGACATTTCTTGAAGCTATTAAAGGGATTATTTCTTTACATATGATACTGGAAAGATCCATGGGGAGTTTTGAAAAACTAAGAAAATCTAGGAGTCTGGGTGTGGGAGTAGGAAGCAAGGAAGAGATTTATGGAGTAGATACGACATTCTAAAGGTTAAGGTTTAGAAACACAAGTGGTAATTCAAATTAAAACAAACTTTAGAAGGAAACTTTACAGTAGTGTCAAATTTACCATCTTATCTTTCTTTTCAGGTATTTCAGGGGACTGGAAGAACCAGTTCACTGTAGCCCAGTATGAGAGATTTGAAGAAGATTATAAAAAGAAAATGAAAGGATCTACACTGCAGTTTCGTTCAGAGATCTGAGAAATACCTGCTTTTTCTCCAACTCCTTAGCTGGCACTTAAATTAAAAGAAAAAGCCCTCAAACGTTTGCTGAAAGAAACTCTGTATTTAATATTTCCTTATTTACTAATATTAGTGCTTTGTAATAGAATATTCAAAGAATGTCAAAGCCTATATATAAAAAATCAATACTGTCTTTATGATTTTAACTATCCTCCACAATATTTTTACTATTCTTAAAGACTAAATATTAAAATGAAGTTTAAAATCTATACATTTACCCTCCTTATTAAATTCTAGTTCTGGGTCAATGGACTTCTAAAAAAGTTACATAGGGGAGTCTTCAAAATGGATAGTTAGAACCAAAACATCCCCTTGAAAAGGTTTTAAATTCTCTTAGTTATAGGGTTAGAATGATACCAATATAATGTAAAATTAATGACATTTTTGTGCAAGGAGTTTGCTGAAGTGTGTTGCCCTAGAATGGTTTACTATAGGTTAACTTTTGGATAGCTTATTTATTATTGTCTCTGTGACTCTGGGGGGAAAAATATGTTCCCAGACTGGGGCAAATAAACTTTGAAGCCAAAATCAGTCAAAGGGAGAAATAAACTGGGAGAAACCAGTGTATTGCTTACAAGTAGTCTGCTCCTGCTCTCCTGTGTCTTCTGCGACCTGGCTGCAAAAAGGACCCCACCAAAACTCTCTGGTCGTCCAGATATGCCCTCATTCCCACCCTCCTTTATAATCACCTATTGATATGGAGATGGACTACTTCTCTCCACCTCTTGGAAATACCTTTTGATATGGAGATGCACTAAGGCCAGGTGAGAGATTCTGGAAATATTGCAATTTTACCCTCAGAAACCCAAGGGATCATGACATGATAAAGTAATATATGAAGAAGAGACCATTTTAAATGCTCTTTTTTCTTTTTTATAGAACACTTAAAAAAAAAGTGATGGTAACACAAGCCTGAAATAAAACCCAAAGAAAATAAATTATGATGCAATTTAAGATGGCTCTAAAGCTTGGTAAGGGGGTATGATAAGAGGGGGCTCCAAGGTGGGTTACCAGCATGGCTACCTGTTCATAGGGTTCACTTAGCTTAGAGCCCTGGGGATAGAGAGATAAATATGTCGCTTTCTTAGATTAATAGTCTTGTGATATCACTAGATAAGTATTAAAAAATAAATTTAGAAATTTGCTCTAACTGCTATGATAACCTTTACCTAAGGAAGTTTGGGTCAAATATTTTTCTCAATAGTTTGACTTTTCAGTTATTGTTTATAGAATAGCAAATATGTGAAAACAATACCCATTAACATTCCAGCAGTCTTTTAATAATGGCCTCACACTATTCAGTTATACAGGAAGTAGTGATAGAATGACTTATCTGTTAATCTCTTATCAAAAAAGCAGTTTAATCAGTTTAAGCTGATTAAAGAGATTGAGTTTGGAGGGGGTATATATTCTCATACATACATATGTATATATATATTCTCAGACTGCTCCAAAAGGAAAGAAATGTAACCATGCTGTAGAGTTGATATTGAGTCTTTTAAGCCAGAGGGAGTTCATCATTTCCTTCTTTCCTGGGGCAAAGTTCATTGCTTGTTTGTTCTTCACAATTACCTACCCCTTTACCATACATTAAACAAATGCCGCTCAGTTTCCCAAGGCATTCTCCAATGTGGAATAAAAAATCCTATCTATTTCAAAAGTTCTGCTTTTGTAAACAAATTATAAAATTTTAGAATGCCATATTTTAAGTATGAAATTTCAAAAATAATTTAGTCTCTTTCCCTTTCTCTATCTGCCTTAGCAATATTATTACATCCATTGTATTTTTTCATTGTCTTTGATTTAACTGTGTTCATCTACTCAAATGAAATATGCAATAAGAATTTTATCCTCCCAAGATAGAGAAAACAATATTTTGACATGAGAAAGCTACACTTGTATTTTTTGGCAATCAGGAAATTTCACAACTAATTAGTGAGGAAATTAATATACTTTATTGTACATTGATTTAGGATATGCTTAATGAGTAATTGAAAATCCACATTTAAATATGTAAAAATGTCAGGATAATTTGAATGAAAGTCCTGTTTTTGAATATAGGTCATAACAAGTGCTTTTGTTTTAAGACATTGCTAGTAATGAGTCAGTACTACACCATGTATTTTCTCCACATGACAGGTGAGAAGGACTATTATTTATATTGCAATTTTGTTGCTAATAAAATGAATGCCTTGTAGAACATCTGCATTTTGAAACAGTAAGAAAAACAACTTTGTTTTAAAAATATCCAAGTCAGCATAAATAATAACTAATCTTGGATTTTGCTTTTCTCTTGACTATGATAATATACACATAATAGAGATTTAATGGTAAAGGAATACAAGTTAGATACTATAAATTGAATTTTCAAACTTCTTTTAATGCATATTTATTTTCCATTTCGACTTACCTTAGATACTGAATTGTCCCTCGCTTTTCTTCAATTACAGATATTAATAATTATGAGTATTTTATAAGTAAAGAAAAAACATCACAAAGAATTTGAGTGATTTTCCCCAAATCATACATGTATGAGTAATCATACATGTACAAAAGTAATGAGATTTGTTCTGTAATACAAAAAT
The DNA here is from genome assembly GCA_032199065.1 of Smutsia gigantea. Classification (NCBI taxonomy): domain Eukaryota; kingdom Metazoa; phylum Chordata; class Mammalia; order Pholidota; family Manidae; genus Smutsia; species Smutsia gigantea. The sequence continues at coordinate 15,804 of JAVSCE010008790.1, read as the reverse complement.
TGACACTTGCTTTTTCCAATATAAGTCATTGAAATGAACCAGTGATCATCCCAAATTTTCAACCAATATCCTCTATGCCCTGTCTCTTCCTTTATTCAATGATGATTTAAAACTGTATTTTGAATTACATCAAGATATTATTTTGGACTTAAAATAGGCTAGATTTCAGGGTTTTTTTGTTTGTTTTGTTTCTTATAGAATGACACTGGAAAATCAAACACATTTCAAATTTATAGGAAACATAACCAACATGCAGTTGTGGGCAAGACATAACTCCCGTTTAATATTAGTACTACAAGTATAAACATAGCATGCTTCAGTAAGAAAAACAATGCCATTAAATACAGTAACCACACATCCTGAGTTTTCCATAACAGCTCTCATTTCAGATATTTTGCCTTCTTTTTCAGATAATATTGCCAATATTTTGATTCAGTAAATAATACTACATCTGCAATACTTGACAGTATAAAAATAACTCCTTGGACATTAAAAATATTAAATATTGTCTCTTACAGAAATCAGTTGAAGTGGAAGAATTCAAATCTAAAATGTACATTTGATGTACAAATAATGTGAAAGTCTTTTTATTGAAAAATACTGTAATCTCGTGACTTTGACAGCCAGGTCCTTTTCAACTCTGAAATATTTTCATTTATTAATAGCCATCAAGAACTCTAATTTAAGGAGAGGAAATCCCAATTTATTGAAATTAGCAGTTGAGTAATTGAGCTCAGCATGTTCCTGATCTGTTAGGAGATTTGGTAGTTTTGAGTATCTCACATTTCCCCTAAAATAAATGATAAGACAGCTGCTCAGATACCATTCTAAATATAGCCACATGACTTTTAAAAGCAAAATGAAGATCCAAGATTAAGACTATGACGGCTGCTCAAAGCAAACACCGATTATGTTACAATGAATGGTGTATAGTCATTTTTCTGGTGATATCAATTAATTTAGCCAACAAATTACCTATTGATACATAATTTAAAAATACCCATTCTAGTTGATTAAATAACTTTATAAAGTGTGCAAAGTGCTTCATAAACTCAGTAACCATGAGACAGGGACTGTGGGTGTAGTCAGAGTAGGGGGAGGGCCTCCGGAAAAAGGAAGGCAGAATATTTGCAGTCAGAGCAATGTAACTACATTGCAAGGAAACCCCCTACCAAAACTCTGTGTTAAACATTAAGCTCTAGGGTCACTCTTCAGTAAGATCCGTTAATGTTCCCCAGACCAAGAAGAGTAGCACATGCTTTTATTATGCTAATCAAATCATTTGTAATCATGTGTAAGATTGACTTTAGCATGCTAAAAGGCCCAGGCCTATGTGCTGTCTTTCCTCTTTCAGATCTGATAGGGTGGTTTTGCAAACTGGGCAACTAATTTAGCATGCAGACCCAGCTGTAAACAACATAGTAAAAGGCAAGAAAGATTCTACCTTAAAGATAAGATTGCATTTTAACATCCAGGAAGTTTCAGAAGAAAGATTCTTAACTTACTCTTTAGCAAACAGACAATACCTCAGCCCACCTTGGGGGATGAGCAGGCTACCTTCTGATATGCTCCTAGACCAAGAGGCCAGTATCCCGGAGAGAGATCAGGGCGGGGAATTCCTTGTGTTAAGTTAATTCTGGGTGTTCAGACACCACTTAGCAGGTCTACACCCCTAACCATTTTTTTCATGTTCTTGAAAAATCCTCATCTGCCTATAAAATCCCCTAGACAACGCATCACACTGGACTCTCTTGTCCCCTCCTGGCATGAGCCGGGAGCTCTGTCCTTTCACCTTATTTCTAAATAAAAGCCTGTACCTTGCTCTTCTACCTTGGATGTTTGCTAAGCTCTTTCTTCGGCTTCATGAACAAGAACCCCGGCATCAACCATACAATATTTTATATTAATTTTTCTGTGTATATATATCTCTGCATGTGCATGCAAAGATACAGACACAAACACAAGTAAACCAACCATAGGCAATATCTTGGGATATTTATTGCTTATACAGAACCCAAAGAAAGAAAGGAAAAAAGTTGAGCTGCTCCTAGGGAAGAAGAATATGAATAAAAATGTATAAGATTTAAATTCATACATATTCTATTCAGAATAGCAAATTAAGAATATTAAAGCCATATAAGTAAGTAGAATTTTAAGGAATCTTTAAAAGAAACTTTCTCTAAACCTCATTTTCCTATACTTGTTTTTACTTGTTTCCATCAACTAATTAATGAATATGTGGATCTATGTTTTTATCACTATTGCAGTCAATGTTAAAAACAAACAAACAAAAAATGCAAAGCACACAGGTCCTGTCTGTCTTTAGTCTGCTTACAAATGAATACATCAAAGAGAAAGTGGGTCTGCATATTAAATGTCATATTGCTTTGTTCAGACATTAAATGACTCCAGAATTCTGGTATGTCGTTAATTTTAGCTGGAAGAGACAGAGTGCTGTTGCCTATTGGCTTTGTCTTTTGTCTCTAGAAAGAAATAGAGGGGCATTTTTCGTTAGAATCTTATGAATTAGTACTTTCTAAACAATGAACTCTCAATGCTTTACGTGCCAAAAAATAGGGACTGGGAGGATGTGTGGAGAATTATTAGAATCAGAACAATAATTTTATGTTAACCAGCAAAAATGAAACTGGTCCTCCTGTCTAACACCCAACAGGCCAAAAGCTGACATCAGGTTGTAGTGAAAGAAAGAAAGTCCTGTGTGAAGAGGTTGGGCAGCTAACCACAAAACCTGGAACTCCTCTTGGGTTACAAGCAACGGTTTTTAAGGGCAAAATTATGGGTGAGGGCACAGAGTACAAAATCAGCTGTTACAGGTTCTTCTGATTGGTCGGTAGTGTGGTAATAGGGGATATTTGGGGTCCTTTAGTTATCAGCCTTCCACCTCCAAGTGTCTATGGCCTCCATGCTTATAGCCTGCAGGTGGTCTGCCTGGTGGAGTACCTGGTACCTGCAAAAACATCCCAACAATATTGTAACCTTCTGAAGGTGAACAAAGTGTTTCGTATTGTTATATTTATTCAGTTTGCTCTACCACCCCTTTCCTGACTCTCCAAATGCTTGTCAACACACCACTGAGGGACTGGAGCTTTTTTGCTTTGCTAATGAGAAGTCTGAGAAGCTTCTTAAAAAGGGGGTCTACCTGTCCAGTTATGGAACTAGATACAGATCAGAATTTCTATATTAATTGTTAATAGCAAAAATGGAAGAAATAATTAAAAGATAATTTTAAAGAATTACTAAGATAGAGAAGGAGGGAGGGTAAGAGGAAAAGAGGGAGAGAGAATTTCACTTTATGTATGTGGTCTCTTCCACAAGACTACCAAATCAGAAGTGAGAAAGAGAAACTTATCTTCTATTGCTCCAAGTTCTTTTTCTTCACAAGGGAGATAAAATTTATCACTACTAGAAATGAGAATTTTTCTGCTTAAATCTTTTTAACAAGTATAGAATTATATGAGATTCTTTCAGCAGTTTAAACCAAAAATAAACTAACTTTATGAATCCTGCCCATTAGTATAATTTGTTTCTATTTTTCAACATGGAAAATAAACAAAGAATACTGCAAAGAAAATTGAAAAATATTTTACAATTTTTTATCTCTGTGAAGAACTTTAAGAAAGATCCTATTAATGTAAATAAAAGAGTTTATAACTTCAAATCAAAAGTTATGAGAGATACCTGAAAAATTTTAAGCAATATTTAAGTCATGGCCAGATTTGTTTTTTTAAGATAATCTAAGAAACAATGCATTGTATTTTATACATAAACTTGGTTTAATGACTTTTATATATCTAATATATATAAAATGCATATATATATATATATATAATGTATATATAAATATATAGATGACAAAGTCACCATTATAATATCATTGGAGTAGTTTCAACACCTAAAAATCCTTTGTGTTTTGCTTATTCATCTCTTTTTCCCACCAACTTCTGCCAACCACTGATCTTTTTACTGTCTCCATAGTTTTGCCTTTCTCAGAATGTCATATAGTTGGAATCATATAGTATGTAGTCTTTCCAGATTATCTCCTTTCACTTAGTAATAGGCATTTAAGTTTCCTCCATGTCTTTTTATGGCTTGGTAGCTCATTTCTTTTTAGTGATGAATAATATCTCTTGTTGGAGTTTATTTGCCCATTCATCTACTGAAAGGCATCTTGGTTGTTTCCAACTTTCGGCAATGATGACTAAAGCTGCTAAGAACATCCCTGCGCATGTTTTTGTGTGAACATAAACTTTCAACTCCTTTGAGTAAATACCAATGAGTGTGATTACTAGATCATATTGTAGGAATATATTTAATTTGTAAGTAACTACCAAACTGTCTTCCAGAATGACTAGACAATTTTGTGTTCCAATCAATAATGAATGACAGTTCATGTGGCTTCATTCCTTCCCAGCATTGTTGTCTGTGGTTATTTTAATAGGTGAATTTATTTTATACCTTAGATTTATCCTTGTTTTATTGTACTCTTTCTCTTCTTTCTCCTCATTCTCCTTTCTCCTTTTTCTCACTTTTTGCTTCTTTTGAATTGGCTTTTGTCTTTCATGTTTCGATTTCCATGGAAATTATATGCCTTATTTTCTCTAGTAACTCCTCAAAACTTCCCATGTGTAATTAACAAGGTTTAAAATAATCAATATCTTTAACTTTCCCCTCTGAATAATGTAAGGAACTTAGAATATTTTCCACACATCTCTTCAAGTAATGCTAATTATGTCTTATGTTTAAGTTTTGTCATATATTATTAATTCTATCATTCATGTGCTGTTCTTAGTTTCATATAATCAGAATTTGCTTATATTTACCACCAGGGTTCTCAACATTCCTTCTGACACCTCAGGACTTTCTACGTGGATTGCTATCTTTTTTCTTGAATTTTACTCTAAATTTTTTGTACTGAAGTTCCATTGGTGGTAAATTTTACTTTTGTTCAAAGATATGAACTGTCTTTAATTTCTCCTTGCTCTTAAAAATTTATTTTGCTGTACACAGTTCAACTTTCATAGCTATTTTCTCACAGAAATTTAGTATGTTATGTGAGAGCAAGAGAAACTCCATTTTAAAAAGACCATTCTAAGAAAGAGGCCTCAATCCCAACCTGGTCCTGGGAAAACTTTGTTTCAGTCATGAGAAAAAAACCCACCCACTGTTTCAGTAACTTCCCCCTTAAAGATAGCTCCCTGGCTACAATCTCAAGGTCCAGACCTCAAGGTTCAGACACATCTGTTCCTTAAAGATAACATGTTACATCAATCAACAATTTGGTGTCAGCCGTACAGAACCGATGGAAAATGCCCAAGTTAGAAGACCCCTCTCCCTGCACCTTGTAATGCTTAAAAACCTTGCCTACCCTGAGCTCGGGGCTCTCACTTTGGAACAGCTGCATCGGTGACAGGTGTGAGCCCAAGCTCGAGCTTGAATAAACGACCCTTGTGTGCTTGCATCGGAATCGGCTCCTTGGTGGTCTTTTGGGGACTCGCGACTTGGGCACAACAGTTATTCTATGGCCTTCCAGCTTCCATTGTTGCTTGGGAAGTCTATCGGTAGCCCAGCTTTTATTCCTTTACAGATCGTCTCTGTTGATTTTTAAATATTTCCTTCATTTTATTGATTGCAACTTCACAGCTGGAATTTGTTTTTAATATGTACCTGGAAAGTCATGTATTTCATTATTTCTGGAAAATTGTCATCCATAATTTTTTTAAATAAAATCTTCCCTATTCTTTCTATTCTCTATTTCCAAAATTTCAATTACACATGTGTTAGAATTTTTCATTTTATCTTATTTTCTGCATATTTTACTCTTAATCTTGTTATAGTCATTTTCTAGGACTGTTCAGTTTTTTCATGTTGCTCAGTTTTACTGTTTTGTTGCTTGCCCATCTATCGAATTTTTATTTCAATAATTTTAATTTAAAAATTTTGTTTGTGTTTTCTTGCAGCTACATAGACATTTTGATAGTTTAACTCATACTGATTTTTTATTTCTTAAAATATTTTATACATAATTAATTTATCTCTGATAAACCCAACACCTGACATATTAGAAGATTTATATCCACTTGTTTTATAGTACATTATTTCCTCCTATACTATGTAATTTTATTGTGAGGTAAGAATTGCATGAACTGTATGTGTTAGAATCTCAAGAGACGTATATTTAAAACAATATTCTTAAATAAATATTTATATTTACATTTCTCATGCATTGGTGGTAACTAACAATCTGGAATAATTTCAGTGCAGCTTTAATATCTGTGTTCTAATTGCAGACCTATGTAGATAGCAGACATTTAATCAGAGACCCACATGCCTGCAGAGACATATAGTTATAAATTCTAATGCAGTATTATTATTAATATTATCAACTCAGTGTTTTCAGAGAAATGCGGGTTTCATTGTGGGGATTCCTTGATTTCATTAGCTCTGCAATATATGTGTAATATATTCTTTTTTATTGTGGAAATATTTTTTTGAACATTAGCCTAAAATCCCATTTTGTGTTTTCATTTTTCATTCTGATTTCTAGGAACAGCTGGAGACTGAAAGTTGTGATATAATGTTGGAAAATAAAAGATTTTATTCATATTTTACCAAAATGCTAAAAAGCAGGGACCACACAAAAATTTAGAAATGAAAATTGAAACAGCACTTGCTTCAGCATTGTGGAGTTTACTGACGGATTGTGGTTTTTATTGCAAGAAATGCTCCCCAAATTGTACCCATGAAACCAGACTCCATTAGTATTCAGCTGAAGCAAAACTGGGAAAAGAAAAGAAAGAGTTTTATATTAAACAAGTTCTAGTAGTAATGAAGCCTCTCTAATAATTATGAAGCCATATGTTCTGCCTCACTCTCAGATCAGAAGCACTCCTCATTTAGACAATGCCAGAAAAGAATAACATCTGTGCTATTTGTTTTGACAGTGAAACAATTTGCACTGGTATGTATACCCTACTTACATCTCTTTTTGTGATATCCACTTAAGATTATAACATATGGCATAATAAATCAAAACCATAGCTTGTCTCAGAGATCCGCTATCCATGGAATACTTTTCTTTGGAAAGCAAATACATTCTCAGTAATACAGAAGGTACTATTCTCACAGCTGTGTCTGTAGTAAACACTTCTATGTCTAAGACACTATGATGGCTTCAAAATTCTTGAAAGCAAATTTAGTTAAAAGCAAATGTAAACGGCGCAGGGAGCATCAGAGCCTGTGCATGCTTATGGTGTGTGAGTTTTGGAGGTTGGAGTGCTAGAAGAAAAGCACTCTAGAGAAGGTAGAGAACTCTCAGTGAGGGAGAGAATGCAGACGTGCATTGGAATCTTACATGCCCGTGTAGGTCTGTAGTGGCAGTAGCGGGCAACCTGATGGAGCTTTCTCAGACTATGGAATGGAAAGCTCAAATGTAATTTCCAGGAACTGCCTTCTAAAGAAAAGTAGGTTTAACATAGTTTAGGGCAAAGCCAGCTGTTGATGGCAGATACATGGGGATAAAGTCATTACTGTGGTGGACAAAACTCAGTGAGCATAACTGCATCTTGCTTATTAAAAATTCAATGAAATAGCTCATTTCTGTCTACTCATTGCTCATAAGCCATATCCATTGTCCTAGCCTGTCCTGTTTGTTCAGAAAGTAAATGCAGAAATAATAATGATAAAAGTTTGCGCTTACATAGTGATGACTACCAGTGGAGCATTGTACTAAGTGCTTCACAAACATCTTTTTATATTTGTACACAATCTTTGTGAATTTGGTACAGTATTATTCCCATTTTATAAAGAATAAAACTGAAACACAGAGATAGTGTATAATTTCCTCAATGTGTAATAGAACTAGGATTTGAATCTAGGCAGTTCTGCTTGGTTCTACAATCCTGCCCCTTCCTGATCAAAGTCAGTGCTTTACAAACTAGAAAACTGAAACTGGAGAAATTAAGGGATATTTCCCAGGCTATACTGAGAGCAAAATGGCAGAGACCAGGTTGGAAAGTATCTTCAGTTCTGACCTTCAGCCCCAAATCTCTAACATAACTGGTTGAAAATGGTACAAACCTTTTTCAGTGAAGGGAATTTAAAACTAAAGTCATGATAAAACAAAACAGAATAATTGCTCCTGGAGAAAGGACACATGAACAGTGTGCATGAAGTGGCAGTGAATTGAAATATACCATTCTAAGTTTTCTGTACCTTTAACCTTTATGAATTTTCATTATATTCGGGCTTTCTCAGGAAGTTATAGTTCTTCAGGAAGTTAAAAATGATATCAAGAATAACAAATAAATGAACCACCTATATTTATGGAAGTCTGAATCACCACTCTGTGTTTATTTCCTGGTTAAAGTTTTTTTATTATTTTATGATTTATATATACATGAAGATATGTATAGGGTGTGTATTCAATCGAGTATGTCAATTAAAATACTTTATAGCCAAGTGATATGAAATTAACCCTATACTCAACTCTTTATTTCTTTAAAAACATACAAACTTATAGGGTCTCACAGATCTCAAGTTAATATAAACTTTGGAACATATAATAACTATAATATATAATGCCACCTTAATTTTACTAAAACCAAAATGAAAATATTATTATCATACCTTTTAAAAGAAAACAAATGTTATTTCATGCAAGTAAAATAGAAGTAATCATTTGTTTTGTATTTAAAATAGTCATAAAACAACCATGTGTTTACCTCATCTAGCTATGAAAGCCAAAATTTTCAAAAGCATTAAGAATACAACTTCTTCTAAAGAACTAAATGATGGCAATTATCTGCGAAAGCAATTTGAGTAAAAATCTAGAGTGTAGGTGATTGATTAAAAGGTAGTAGAAAACTCTTCTAGGGACATGTTCACCTATGAAGTCATTATTTCTAAAGGTATCCTAATTGGTTATATGGTATTTTGACTCAGTTGTTGAGATGTGTACAAAGAACTACTACTCAATCGACAATATGAGCAATTAAATATTCATTTTTTGAATACTTATAGCAAGCAATGTATTCAGTAGGGACTCTGGCCCAATCACACACTTCATCAGGCTGAGAGTAGCTGAGGTTCAGCTATGGACTGGACATCTCCAAAGCTGTAGAAATCAGGGAGGGAGGAATGATGGGGCAAAGGTTGGGATATTAAAGTGCAAAATGCATGTTAATAGAAAATATCATTTTACATTTTTATTTCAGTTTTTTTTTAATTGAAGTAGAGTTGACCTACAATATTACATTAATTTCCAGTGTACCACCTAGTGACTTGACAATTAGATACATGACAAGATGCTTTCCGTAGTTAAGTATAGAGACCTTCTGTCACCATATAAAGTTATTACAATATTCTTGACTATATTCCCTTTTCATCCCTGTGTCTTATTTGGTAATTGGAAGTTTGTGCTTCTTTATCTCCTTTACTAATTTTGTTGAGCCAGTTTATGAGGTCTCAGGCCAAAGACACACTTCCTCCTGAGGGCTTTTGTTTCCTTTTCAGGAAATGGAAACCACAGGCCAAAGAATGGGTGTTAGAGGGCTCTGCTTACCAAAAGAGCCAGCTTGTGTTCCGCTTGCCTCTTCCCTCATCTTGAAATAAGAGGAGGGAAGGTCTCCAGCTCAAGTCCTTTAACACTGTGATGACCAAGTGAGTTACCCTCTTTTGTATTTCTGTGAGTCAGAGTATGTGTGTTTGTTGGTCTGGTTCCCAGGCAAGCAGCTACCTGTTAGTGTAACCCACCTTAAAAGGCGGAAGTAGGTTCTTCGCCATCCTAATCCCGCAGGTAGATGAGTTATGATGACACAAGGAATTTCAAGGAAATGACTCTTAGCATTATTTCTATCACAGGAAGAAAAAGATGGCCCTGTGCTTGGGGATTTACAGGGAAGCAAATAGTTGCAAAAAAGATTGGCTTCTCCCTTAGACTCAAACATTCATAACTGAGAAATATTATCCATGAAGACAGAGACCACTGATACAAGAAGAGAATATAGATAACATATATATGTATAGATATATAGAGAATATAGATAACAGGATATTAAATTGCTTACTCTTAGGTAAGGAAAATAAAGACAAATGTCTTCTAAGTGTAAAAGCAAACTAGGAAAAACAATAAAACCTGGGACAAACTGTCATCACCTTTGACTTGAATTAAATACCACAAAAATAGCATTTCTAGCTCTGTTTCTTCTCAATTCTAGTTTTTGAACTTAACTTTTGAAAAGATTTAGAACATTTGTTCAGTATTACTAGGGTCACAACTTGATATTATTTTTATATACATGCAGTAAAAAGTAATATGTAATAAAAAGCCATTATAAATGCATGTGGCTAAAATTTAGAGGCCCTTTTCCTCACCAATGCATATTTAAAAAGCAAGTATGTATTCAGTATTTTTTTGTATATGCCTTGCATGTGCAATTTTTTAAAGCATAAGATATATTCTCTGTCTTCCAAGAACCTATCTTCTTGTAAGATAAATAATAAGCACTAAAATTTATCAATAAAAATCAGACTATTATGTAAAGATAAATTGCATACCACAATTCCTGTGAAGAAAATAAATAAAATTAAAATCACAACTAGGGGAAATGTGTGCTTTATGGAAAAAAATGATTATTGTCTTTAATATGTAAAGAGCTCTTAAAAGAACATAAATATTTTAATAGAAAAATAAGAAAAGGCTAATAATAGTTTACCTACCCCCTTAAAGAAGGCATTAAATTGGAAGAACATACAAAAGTCAGTCTGTGATGTAATTAAAGGAATGCCAACTAAAACAATGAGATGATAATTTTTGCCTGGAAGAGTATACACTCCACAAAGGTTTGCCATATCAGACATTGGTCACTATGATGATAAAAAAAATGCATTGATATTCTGCTGATGAAAATTTAAAATAGTACAAACTTTACAAAGTACATATCTTTGATTTAGCAATTCTTCTAGTAAATTTTCCCGAAGTAAGAAATAATTATTCTTAACGGCAAAATTCAGCATAAAACTTGTATGTATAATATAATTCCTTTTTGGGGGAGAGAGGGGAATTGTGTAACAATTCTTAGAATACTCTGCAAATACCCAACTGTTAAGTGCTGGGTGAAATTTAGAACAAATTTAAATCCATATTTTCTCTGTCATCTATAATTGTTTTGCAATATATCCATATTGTTTTTTGAATAGGAAAACAAAATATTTTTGAATATTAAGTGCCTCTCAAAAGTTATCTTTCCCACCTGCCCTAATAATTTCTTAAATTTTACTTAACTCCTCATACAATTTATTTTACCAGACACTTAATGACATTGAAAGAATCCAAACTTCTTAAATATTTCCGTTCAGACTGGTTGATGTGCCCCACGGGACTAATTTCAGGGAAAAGAAATACATGTAAGTCTTTTCTGTAAATCTTTCTTAATCTCTGTTCTATATTTGCTATTTTCTTTGTTAAGCCTACATGACTTGGAAGTCACAGTTATATTCTGAGCCTGATTTATTACCTAATATTTATAAAATCTTAGCCAAATCATTGGGAATCTGTGAATCTTGTGGATAAAGTTTGAATTATTAACAGATTGAGAATTATCAATCATTATTTATGAATCAGCAAGACAAACACGATGCATTCCATTTTTCCTGGTGTAGTGTCTGAAATAGGACAGGTTTGGTGACTGAATGAATAAGTAAATGAATGAGTAGATGGATTAATGAATGAATTAACATAGACTATCAATGCCTCCTTTAAAGCAAGAGCAGATTTTTATTCATTATTCACAAAGTGTGGTCCTCAAAGCAGTGGCATCAACATCATCTGGGTTTGTTTAAATTGAAAATTCTCAGGCTACACCCTAGATCAACTGAATCAGAAACACTGGGGAGTGGGGCCCAGAAATCTGTATTTTATCAAACCTCCTAAAATTTAAGAATCCCTGATTTAGGTTGTTTTTCAGTTAGTACATACTGATTGGAATTTGATAACTTAATTGATAATATGATTGCCAGGCAACCCATGCATATCTAAGTAGAGTTTTTCTGAAATCAACACCCTATGCCAAAGTTTGCAAATTGCATTCCTTGGCATGTGCCATACAAAAACACTTATTTTGTTTAGTACATCTAGTTGGTTGTCAACACTTAAGCATTTAGCATTTGGACACTTTTCACAAAAATAATCAAATCTCTAAAAATGTTGCCCTCTTTTCCTGCATGGCAAGAATATTCTGGACATTACACCCCCATATCGTCAGCCCATTATTCTCCCATTACAGAGACAGGGCATTAGTTTATTATCTTGCTTGAAATGTTGCTTTCCTTAATCTTAAACTGTTTCATGAATGTATGTGTGACCGATTTTTCCAGTTTGTCTGGGAAAGACTCATTTTATACCTTTTGTCCCATGTAATTATTTATAGCTTCTTATCCAGTCTCTAAAGCATCCTAGTTTGGATGATAAATAGGTTGCCCTAGTCATAGGTATTTGTTTTTGCATCTCCAGGCTCATCAACCCTCCTGAAAGTTAATACTGAAAATCCTCTAATGAAAGATGAAAGTAAATGTGACCCTAAATATGGGCAGAGGAAAGAGGGCACTTCAGGGGCAGAACCCAAATCACATATGCCGAGAATAAAATTTCTTTATAATGCTATGGTTTGTTTTAAAATTTATGTCAAATTTTCATTCTGCAACATAACATATATTTTAAGATTAAAAGAGATGCCTTTAAAATGACAAATATAAAAAGAAAAGTGCAATCTGTTTCAATCAGTTGGAGAAATACCTGTACATTGGGGTATGACTCATAGCATTGAGTCTATTTCAGAAATTTGACCGAACTGAATTGCAGAACAATGCATATCAAACTAAAACTTCCAACCAATTTAACTCCCATATTTTGACAATATAATATTTTGGGAACCCAGGCTTTCATGAATATATCTATAAAAATTTAAGTATTGCTTTCCCTGGTTTGACAATTAAGACAAAGCCTAAATATAACTGTCCAAAATTTTGCCAAAGGTGGGTGGAACCCTTTCAGGTATAGTTTTGTTGTTACCAAAGGGTTGTCCATGGGTCAGTTTTTATTTTATTTAGAAATATTCCTAAGACCTTTTTTTCAGGGAGGGAATATTGTTGATGAGAACATTCTTCATTTTACATAACTCTATAATTTTAATCTCAAACTTCTCATAGCTTCCACAGTTTTATTTCAAACTTCTAATTTAATTAGTTTTGCAGTGATTTTCCCATGCATGAAACAGAAACCAATATACAAAAACATTTAGGTTTGCACTGCAGCAGTTGATTGAGATTTTATCCTTTAAAATTTCGATAAGCATACTTTCCAAAGACAAATTGTTTCAGAAATGTGTTATTTGTTGGAACACTATTTTTTTCATGAAAAAAACCTGACAGTTCAACCCACATAAAGAAAGCTTACCAAACTAACATTGGTGCAGTAAAGGTAGTAATGTTTTTCTCATTTATAGACCAACACAGGGAAGCAGCTGATGCAACAGATGTTGATGCTGTGTGCACACTGCCTTGCTGAAGGTTCCCACCCCAGTGCCTGGTCTCTTTACAAAATCTTCTCATAATGTCAGTGTGTATGTACCCACACATTTATTGGTTTTACAATTATGAAAACAAATAAACAAGTAAGAATAACAAAACCTCACTTATTACCTAGAAGATTTCTTCATCAGTACTCTTCTTTTCATATATTTGACAAAACAATTTAGCTAATTGGCATTCCTTTCTCTTTGCTACTCCAACAGCATAGTCCATATCGACAAGTTGAGGCCTCAACCTTCCCTTAAGACCCTATGAAGCATGAACTCATCTTGGGAGATGAGTTTAAAGTTGACTTCAAGGAAGTCTTAAGCAGTTTTTAAATATTTCTCTTAGAATTTGCTTTTTCCTATATTAATCCTAAGACTGAATTCCCTCTTTCAAGTTGCAAAAAATTCAGGTGACTTTTTTTTTGGTTTACACTTTGTATGATTGGGTTTTCCATGCTGCTGCAAAGATGATTTTATTAGGTATTATTTAGGGATAGACGCAAGGTTTCAGCTCATTCATATCTTTGTAGTAACAAATGTTGAAGAACGTTAATAATAATAAAGTTCTTTGCAAAGATATAATGGCTAGCATATATTCTAAACACTTTATTTATATTAGCTCATTTAGTAATCAGAACAACTATATATAGAAAATTGGAACCCTTGTTTCTTGTTGGTGGGAATGTAAAATGGCACAAATACTATTGTAAACAGTCTTGTGGCTCCTCAAAAATTAAAAAATATTTATTACCATATGATCTAGCAATTCCACTTCTGGGTATAGACCCAAAAGAATTAAAAAACCGAGTCGTGAAGAAAAATTTTCATATGCATGTCCCTAGCAGCACTATTTACAACTGCCAAAAAATAGAAACAAACAAGTGTCCATCAATAGATAACTGGATAAATGAAAAGTGATATACATATACAATGGAATATTATTCAGCCTTAACTAGGAAGAGAATTTTGACATATGCGGCAATATTAATGAACCTTGAAGACATTATCTAAGTGAATTAAATCAGTCACAAAAAGGCAAATATTGTATGATTCCATGTATATGAGTAGTCAAATTTGTAGAAACATAAAGAAGAAGAATTGGTTTCCAGGGTCTGGGTGGAGGGAAAAATGCAGAATTGTTTTTTAGTGGGTATAGAGATTCAGTTTTGCAAGATGAAAAGTTCTGGAGATTGGTTGCACCATAAGGTGGAGCTTAACACCTAACACTACTGAACTGTACATTTTATAATGGTTAAGATGCTAAAATTTTGTGTTGTATGTACATTCCATGTACAAAAATAAACTATATAAAAAAGATGCTTTCATGCATCTCAATAAAGCACTAGAGGCACAGAGAGGTTAAAGTTATGGCCTTCACTGGTGGAGCTGGTAGATTATTGGGGTTGGGATTTAAAGCCCAGGGCGTCTGGTTCTACAGTCCCCCTTCTTGCCTACTAGGCCCCTCCCACCATTTTCAGTGCCCGCTGCTCTCTTCTGTGGCTGCATTAAGTGTAGCTGAGACAGTGCCATCACCTGTTTCGTTGAGAAGTCTAAGAAAACCACAGGTCTTCACACTTTGCCTGATTCAAGGCTGTCTAGATGTCCATTATTATCTTGTCTATTTAACTGTTTTTAATAAAAGCAGAAAAAATTCATTTTCAGTGATAGATCTGCATACCTAATTGAAAATATAGTTTCCTGGGATTTTGTTTTTGAGGGTCCACTGCTGCAGGTGGTAGAACTGTACTGATCCTGTGTCTTCGGAACATGTTCTTTGATTAGATAAAGTTTGGCAGGAAGAGGAAGCAATTTTGTGGGGGCTTTATTTATCACCAAAAGGAAAAAACACAACCTTAGTTTACAGAGTCATAAAATCATACCAAAAAATAAACAAAATAGCTTAGAGAACGTCTCAGAGAAATCAAATGTTCCAGATCCTCAAAGACAACCACAGTGGCATTAGTATGTGCGTCTCGATGTTCTCCAGATTCGCTGATGCACTGACAACCATGTTTCCTGAAAATGGCAGCAAAATACAACTATACCAGGTGCATGGAAACATTTTTTTCTGTTTTCTCTCACACCCTCCCAGCTTCCACACAAACCAAAAATGAAAGAACACTAGCTGGCAAAGAAAATTAGGAATCAGTTGGCAATATCTTTTAAAGACACAAATATGTCTAAAAATTCCTTAAAGATCTTTAAGTAAAAG
>JAVSCE010008789.1:0-13519 GCA_032199065.1 Smutsia gigantea | reverse complement strand
CTTTTAGAAGAGTGGTGGGTAAGATGTGAAACCCAAATATAGTTGGCAGGAGGTAGGATGTGACAGCACCTAGATTTTGCAGCAAAGTTCCAAACAGGGATAAATTGCAAGAAAGCCTGGGAAGGTCTTTACAGAAAGCAGCTCCCGCCGGCCATACAGTGCCTTCAAACAACTTTGTTGTGAATCGCATGTAATTTTGTGTAGCCATGACATGTAACCTGTATGTGCATGGCATATCTGGAATATGTAAAATCGAGGTGCAGCAGCAAAGGAGCTGAGTACTCTCGGTCGGATAGGTCAGCGGGCCTGCTGCCAGGGCCTGGGAGGTAGGGTTCACCAGCCTCAATGTTTTATCTAAGGTCTTCCTTTTTGAGCATTTCACTTGATTTAAGGACAGAGCTAATGAGTTCATGCTTATATAGAACACAGAGAAAAGTTCTTTTCCAGGACACTCACTTTTTTTCCCCTAACTCTGGCCAGAAACACATAAAAGAAGATTCTGGCAAGAAATGAATGGCTCTACAAAGGCAATCTTCTCCCCTAAAAAAAAGTCAAAGGATGGTGCCTGCTGAGGGGTGTCTGGGTCTCAACTTCAAAGTCAAGATGAACTGAATTCGAGGGGCTGCCTGGAGTCCCTGCAGGGTGGGTGGGTAGTGGGGAAAGGAGCCTGCAGGGCTGTTGCCTGGGAGGCAGGTCACTGAGCCCAGAGCCATGGAGGAATGGGAAAGCAGAGTCGAAGTTTGAAGTGCAAAATAAATTTTACTCTAGGATATATATGAATGTTGGTACCACAGAATGGAGCAAGCCCTGGGAGCACAGCCCCAGGGGTCCCAGGAGAAGCAGGAGCAGCTGATGCCAGCCCTGGCTGAGGGCTTCAGGTGTGCGTTTGATCCAACTCTCCAAGTGCCGCGCAAGCCCTGGGCTACAGCTCCCAGATTTCACAGGTCAGAAGGCAGAGGCTGAGCCCTCAAATGATTCGCCCGAGGCCACCTTGCCAGTCAGAGAAAAGCTGAGTTATTGCACCAAACTAGGAGAGAAAGGTTTTACACAAATGAGGACAAACGATTTATTACTCTTAGGAAAATATCGTCAGAGGATTATGAGTCCTTCTTTTCCAGAGGTTGAGAATTCTTGCTCTGGAGCCAACCTATAAAGTGTCCCGTTTGAGTTTGCAAATGCAGAAAATTCCCCTTCTGGGTGATCCATGCCCAGGAAGTACCCCGGAACCAGAGCTGTTTACTCGTGGACCTGGTCCCCACTTCAGTAGGCATCTGGGGGCTGGGGGGTGGGTATACTGTACTGCAGACAGCTCCCGGAGGCCACTTCCTAGAGCTGCAGCCTCAAGGGGAAAACCCTCTGTGCTTCTCTGTGAAGCTTTGGGAAAAGGCTGCTTACTGTCTGCCCTGGGACTCAGGGCGTCAGGTCAATGCTGATCAAACATAACGAGAAGGCAGATTCAGATTTTGATAGGGAAGTAGATAAATGTTCCCTTCTTCCATGACTTAAAAAAAATAGAAACACAATTCTACCTTAAAGATTTAAACATTACTAATAATTGCCATGTATTGAACACCCACTGAGTGTGTCTGGAGTTTAAAAACATTTTTTTCAAAGCTGATTAGGAATGGCTTGGTGGGACATGACAGACACATACTAAACACACAGGCCTAAAGAAAGAGGTTATAGAGGACCTCAAAGCACTAATGTCAGGAAATTGAGCTGTACGGAGGTCAATAGCTGCAGCCACCGGACACCTCTTCCGGTTTTTTCTGCACACCTGTGCTGGGGGCCAGCTGCCTCAGCCTGCTCAGAGACTGGCCTCCCTCTGAGCTTCAGGTCATGTGTGACTGCCACTTTGGCACTCTGAGCCTGGCCTCTGCTTCCCATTAAATGCAACTCCAACTTCTGGGCTTCTTGGTTCCTAACCTCAAGAGATAGTGGAATAGGCTCACCTGAGCCTGTGGGTTAGTCCACTGGGGTCCAGTCCACTCTGGTCCAATCCACTACGAAAGAGGGTAATGTATTCATGGCCACCTCAGACCAACCCTGCCCCCGGCTTGTGAGCAAGGTCCTCCAAACATGTTTACCACTCACTGTAGTAGAGAGGTGTTATTCTTTTTACTTCACATATGAAGGGAGGGGCTGAAAATATGTGCCCACAGTCACACATTAGCAAGTGCAGAGTAGGAATTAGAACTTAGATCCGCTTATGTCTTATATCTATCGTTGCACTAACAAACTAGCCCAAAACTTGGTGGCACAAAACAAAGCCAATTTGCCTGCCCACAGGTGTGCAGCGTCCTGACTTCCCTTGGGCGGCTGCAGTTCTCCCTCCGGTCTGCAGCCCAGCTGGGCCGCCTCTGGTCTGGCCTCCCACCGCCAAGGCCCCTCTTGTCTCATGGAACCTTGCTCTCAGGGCCTCTCTCGGTTCCCCCAGCAAGGTACAGGAATATTTCGTGGTACCTCGGGACTCCAGCTGAGTGAAGATGGAGAGGCCACATGGCAGACGGAAGCCTAGCTTTGGGCGTGAAATAACATCACTGCTTCTACTTCTGTTGGTCAAAGCACAGCAAAGGGCCTCCCAAGGCATAAGGGGAGGGACAATGGACTTCACTTTGGACAAGAGGAGAGACAATGTCCCATCTCAGAAGGGCATAAGGATCGGCCAGAACTTCAGTGGCCACCTTTGGAAACAACCTTGCCCAGCCCCATGCACTTCGACACCAAGCACACCGCGAGCGGGATGCCGGTGCCCTTCTGACATCATCAGAGCCTCTTCCAAGGACAGCCTGCATCCAAGCTGGGGTGCGGGGCCGATGGTGACACCTCCCTTTCAGTTATTTAACAGGGTTGGTGTCCTCTGTGGGCCCAGCCGTAAGCTAGACAAGAAGAAGGTACAGGGGGTCAGACCTGGCCCCTGCCTTCCCAGAGATCACTGTCTCCCAAGGACCTGTGCCGACTGGCCTGGAGCCGAGTAATGCCCAGCAGGAAGCCCGTGGGTTGCCAGTTAATAGCCTTGGCCTATTAGGTACCTTATTTTTCTAGGCATTCTGTCAGATGGGGCTACTCAGAGGCCTTAGAAAATAAAACTTTAAAAGTGGGAAATTATTAAGCCCATAATTTTTTTTTTAATGTGAAATGATTTTAAGAAGAAAAAAATCCTCTCTGCCTCTCAGGTTGGAAACAGCCAGAAACGGATGAGGAGCGGCGGCGGGAGACTGTGGGGTGCATCCGTTTACCAGCGGCAGACGCCAAAACCCCAGCCCGAAGAAGCTCGGGGAATCCAGGGATGACAAGCTCTCCCGCTGCTGAACCTGCATCCCGTCACCGATGACATTCGCACCCTCGGGAGGGCAGGGCGCTCACAACCTCCTCCCTCCCGGTCTGAAACAGCCAGAGGAGCGGGTCCTCCCTGTGGCCCTCGGTCCCCAGACAGACCCTGGGGCTCCCAGTGTATAACCTTTTGCTGCCACTGGTGTAAGCCTGTTTGTCATGAGAAGCCAGTTGCATTCCTCCACCCACCTGTTACTTGGAAGGTGAACCCTGACGCTCACCCCCAAGGTTGCTCTTTGTGCCCCCATCCATTACGAGGTCCTCCCGGGCGCTACCCATGTGAGGGAGAGCACAGAGCCATCCCAGAGACACAGAAGCACAGAGTTGCTTCTCTCGGGAAGTGCACAGCTTAGCAGACAAGATAGAAACACAAATGTCTGTGTGGAAACCAAAGAATATCTAGAAGTTCACCACTTATCAACCAGCAGGTTCTAGTTTCTTTCACAGTTTGCAACTTGCTGTCTCTGCCTGTGTGTGTGAGTGCAGTGTGTCCTCAGAGGTTTCTGTGGGTGGCCGATCATACCCGGAGGTGCAGGCTTTCGCTGCCAGCTGATGGCTAAGGGGCCTGAGGGGCTGATCTCTGTGCTGCAGCCAAAAGCACAATAAATAAATTATCTGCACCACCAGGTGTGTGGAAACCAGGCTGCAAGGAGTGAAGACGGATCTCCTAACCACAGGGGTTGGAAGATCTTACCTGATGCTGATGGCTTGTACCAAAGGGCTTCATAACTGGCAGCTGGAATACTTTATATAAGGAAGTTGGCTTCCCCATAACCTCACAGGTCTAATTATCCAACACCGGACATGCTTGGGGGCGGAGGAGCCTGGGAAGGAAGCGAGGCATAGGATGAATTGTTTTAGAGCCTGGAGAGGACTTCTGCAGGGGCTGTGTACCATGGGGATAACTTCACGGTTACTTCTTTCCCCTGAACAGATCCGACCTGAGTGTTTTATTCCTACTGGAGTCAAGGGTGAGTCGGCGCTGTCTTGTGCTGACTGACCTGAGAGGACACCTTGTCATCTGTGCCCTCTCACCCCATGTCGCCCGCCCCTGCTCCTTTCCCCTTTTCTCCCTTTGCTTCACTCACCCTCTAGATTTCATACCCCCCTTTTTATTTTGGATTACTCACAAAATACAAATCAGGTCTCATAAGGATAACCTAGGAAGGTATTTCTTCATGGCACCTGCAGCCTTGTGCCTAGTAGGCCTCTTCCTTGAAGCTCCAGAAGCCGGTAAGGGCTTCCTTAGTTCTGAAAGCAGCCCACGGCGTAACTTAGAAGAGCCTCACAGGATCCTTCCAAGCATCAAATCAGCTGCCTCTCCTGAGAGATTCCAGTTGCAAGTCTGAGTCATGAGCAGATTCCATCCTCAGTCATGCAGCTCCCACTGGGGACATGCCTGGACCCAGCCTTCTCATGGTAAAATGCTTTTCCAGGGGCCAGTAGATCAGACCGGGCAGCCAAATAGAGCTGCTAAATCTGAGGGAACTAAAACTTATTTGAGTTAAAAAAAATAAAAGGATGCTACCCAAACTAGCCTCAGTGTTTCTTCTCTAGTCCCTTCGGGGCCGTGGCGATGCGGGATGAGGCTTGGGTCTAATGCACGTCGACTGATGCGTGGGGGGAAGTCAGCTGATGGCACACAGACACCTGGTCCCAAGCTGCGGACTGAAAATCCCCGCGGTGATTCAGATACAAGGCCAAAGGAAGATAAGCTTCCTCCAGGGCCACAGGCCAGGTGCGGGACTATGAGGATGGGTCCTCCTGAATGCGCTTCCCAGCCAGCTTCAGTCCTCGGGGATGGGTGCACCAGGGGGGAGCATCTGAACTAAACATGCTGACTGCAGCAGCCACTGAGGCTGCTTAAACGCTGCCCCAGGAAGGACCCTGCAATGATCTGGTTCCTGAACCAGAGAAGTCATGGGACGTTGTTTGGCCAATGGGTTTCAGCCCCGGGCAAGTTCACTATGGATTCAACGTAACCAAAGAAATGACAGTAGAACGTTCTTGGGGTGAAAGGGTTATACCCAACTTTATTCCCACAGTGGTAGGTCAATCACTAAAATCCCGTTCACTCAGAGCGAGTCTGCCTGCAGCAAGCTGGTCTCTGCCTCTGGGCCCCTCTGTCTGCACAGCCGTCCTCTGGGCCTCTGTCCTTGGCACTGCCACCACTCCAGCCTCTGCTCTGCTCTCCTGCAGCCTTGCAGCCGTGCCACTGTGTTGCCCAGAGTGCTGGGCAGAGCTCTTTATATAGTAAATAACAACATTGCCCACACGTGTGCAGTGAGGTAGCCAACTAGGGCCAGGTAGAATCCTGGCCACAGGAACTTTAATTTTATCCACAGACATATTGGCCCTTGGGGACCAGAAAGAATCTGTCCTGGGAAGTTTTGGAAAACACTCCTCCCAGTGGTCAGGTTGATGTGACTGGAGGCCCTAGCCTTGTGCTCAGAGGAAGGTGTGAGAGCCCGAGTCCAGACCCAGAACAGCCCTGGGGTGGCGCTGCTGGCTGACTTGCCTGAAACACTCACTGCTGCCCCTACCTGACCATGGAAGGAATAGAGAAGCTCCCAGAACTCAGGGGTGCTGCCCTAGAAGCTAATCATTTAAAAATATATATCTATCTGCCTTCCCTGACCACAGGATTTTCTCATTGTTTCCCACCCATGTATCTGCCCTGATTCTGATACTAAGGGAGACTGTTCACTCGGATGGGATCAGTGGCAGTTTTGAAGTGTGGCCTCAAATGTTTTAACATCCTTTCCACCAAAGATGAGGCCTCTCTCCTAGACTGTGGAGGGGTCTGTGACTTCCCTGACCCACTCAAGGTGGTGGAAGTGGCCTCCAAGACTGGGTACAAAGAGACGTGTTGATCGGAGCACTAGATGTTAGAGTTCTGAGCCTCCAGGTCACAGGTCTGCCTGCCCAGGCACCACCATCCTTGGAGGAAGCCCAAGCCACACAAAGAGACCACATGCAGGCACTCTGGTGCGGAAGCCCCCTGAGCCCAGCTCTCATGCATCCCAGCCCCAGCCCTGTGTATGAAGCCTCCAAATGACTCCAGCCCCCGTTACTTGAGTCCCACTCAGACCTTCCAGTCTTCCCAGATGAGGCCTCAGACATGGTGGAGCAAGGACAAGCCATCCTTAAGTATGTCATATTTCCTACAAAGTCCATAAGCATAATAAAATGCTTCTTATTGTATGCCAGTGGGCCATGGAGGGCCGCTACACAGCAGTAGGTACCCAGAGCCTACCCTAAGCTGCTTGTCTCATCCCAGCCCTGTAGAGAACCCACAGACTTCTCTGGTTTAACCGACAGCAGCAGTGGGCATGTGTCTCTCCCAAGCTGAGTCCTGTGGAGTGAGGGGTGGGTGGGTGGTGTTGAAAGTCCCAGCGCCAGACTCCAAGGGACTCCCAATGACTTAGACACTTCTCCACAGCCAGGCTCTCCCTCCTGCACATAAACACTGCTTAAGGAGGTCCTGCAGCCTCTCAGGGAGGTCTTCCCACCACTCCCAGATCACAGGGCAGCTGGGGCCCGAATTGCCTCACCTTCTGGGAGGTTGCACTTGAAGGGGGCAAAATTCACAGAGAGCACCATGTGATTTGTGTCCTTTGGAGTTTGAAAGCTGGGCCCCTGACAAATGCCACAGAGGGCCTGGGGTCTTCCAAAAGCTCTTCAAGAGATTATTCTGGCGGTGGAAATTACACAGGCCCTTCCCAGGCGGCTGACTGACTCTCTTGGGGGATGAGGAGGTGGGCGTCTGAAAGAGGCAGAAGCAGTGCCAGCAGGCGCCCGACAGTGCCTGAAACAGACGGAGAGAAGATTCTGGAAGAGTCCGTCCTCGTGGCCCCTGGCTTCCTGTGGCCCTGCCTCCAAGCACCTGCCTGCTTGTAGACAAACTCCGGGGGCGCCGAGGCCACACGGAATCCAGACAACCAGACACTCAGGCAGAAGTGAAAGACCAGATTTCAAGGGCTGACGTTCTCTGGGCCAACAATGACTTCACCTTCTCGGGAATAAACTATTGACCAGATGCATGAAGAGAAGATCCATGTGCAAAAACAAGCAGAGGCAGAGACAGGATTCTGAGCCCTGGAGTCTCTCACAGACACATCTACCCTATAGGACTCAGCTCCCAAGCCCCAGCTCCCCAAAAGCCCACTGAACAGCAGGATCACACCTGCCTGATTGAGGCAGGGTGCTTTAGCTTCAGCCACGAAGACAGTGTGTCCTCAGCAGATAACTTCCAGGAAGGTAATACCTTTGGGCTCTGCTTACTTGGAATTCCAAAATCAAATGATCACTGTCTGGAAAATGAGTTTTTTCTGCCCTGGCAAATGTCCTTTCTATCTGTTTTAAATTTGAAAGGGACAAATGTCCAAAAATGTTTGGAAAATATAACTGCATACTTCCTTCCCTGAGTCATTACTTCAGCAAACCTGAAAACATTTTGACTCTACATCTTGCACTGACAGCTGATATCCCCAGAAAAAGAAACTGAGGCAGCGATTAGGGGAGAAGGTCGTAGAAGTCAAGATGCTTACAGCCTCTTACAAAGATTGGGACTTTGAGCAGCTAAGCTCGTTGGAGTGTGTCTTGTCCCTTTTGTCAATAGCATTGTGATAGCCAGCACTGAGCAGGGACTCCAATAAGGATAGGATGAATGAATGAATGAATAAATGAACTAACTAACAGATGGCCAGATGAAAAGCAAATGCACTGAGGAGTGGGTGAAGAGCAAATACATAAATGAATGAGTGCAAGCATACATGCATGCATACACACCTGCAGAGGTGAGGTGGCTCTTAATAACAACTTCTCTCCTGCACGGATCTGAATTCCAAGCCTAGGCTTCTTTCTGAATCTCCATTCCTGCATCTCTAAATACTCTCTGGCCATAGCTCATTGGATGACCTGGCATTACTTTAAAACTAACACTTAAACTAAATTCATTAATATCACATCACCAAGTCTAGTCCCCTGCCCCTATAATTTTTGTCACTATTCTCTGTTGAAGGCACCACCCCTTTTAGTAATTACCCAGGGCAACATCTTAGTGTTTCCTTTACCCTCTACCTTCTCTGAACCTCCACATTTACTCAGATACCCAGGTCTCTTGATTATTTTTTCAAAATATCTCCTGTTCTGTCCCTTCCTTGTCATGCCTTCTCTGACGATCCTGTCTCTGGCATTACCACTCGCATGTGCATTACCACTCTGTCACAGAGTTATAGCTGGGATTCCACTTCCAGACTCTTCCAGTCTTACTCTTTACCCATGGAACAAAAGCCAAGCACCCTAGCCAGACATTCAGTGTTCTTAAAATTCGTGGGACAATTTACCATTCTGATTAACCTATTTGTCCTCATCCTATCCTTGCGAAGTTGCCTGTTCCACCAATCTTACCTGTCAAAGGCACTATTACCCTTCCCTCTCTTAAAATGAAATCCACACTTCAAAACCCCACACAATCCCCACCTCACTTAAGGAACCGTGGGGAATGACACCCTGGGAGAGGTCTCTCCTTCAAGGAATCAATCCCAAGGTATCTTCCCAGGACAGTTATGGTGCTCTCAGCAGCCCTATGCTCTGCCTCCTCTTTGAATGCTTTGTGTTCACTGCGATGGCCTTGGCTGGCCAATCTAGCCTAGGTCTTATCTTACCCCGAGATGCTGGCACCACGCACAGTCCTTGGCATCTGGCCTTTGATCAGTTATTACCCTGTGACTGCAAACATCCCGATTCCCACATTCCTCAGGCTACGCCTTTTATTACATCACTCACCACACTGCACTAAAGTAATGGGTTCTCCAGTTGAGTAGAAGTTTCTAGAGTGCATTCTGTTGGATCCATCATTTTATCACCGGCACCTAGCACCCGAGCAAATAACATCTGTGAACTAATTACAGCTGCCATTTGTCGGGTGCCTGTATGTACGCCACTCTGTGGACAAGCTGCCCGCCAGTCCTCACAGCCCCTCGGGAATTCGGGGCCCTTCTCTCCATTTTACAGATGTGGAACCTGAGACTCTGAGAGTTTAAACCGACATGGAGGGAGCATTCAAATCCAGGCTGTTTCAGTTTATGATCCTGCTCATTCCTTGGCCCCCCCTTCTTGTTGTCCTCATGCACAAAGGACCCCAATATCAATGCGCTCAAAAAGGCACCAAAACCCAGATGAGCAGATGACAGAGGCGCCTGCCAATGGCATGTGGCTGGAGGCATGTGGAAAGAAATGGGCCTGAGCCATCAGCCTGTGGACTCGTGCACCGCAACTGACAAAAGGCGTGACCACACCGAGGGTGATGATGGTTAACTAACACAAAGGCGGGATTTGCCTAATGTCTTTAACATTCGCTGCATCTGCTAATAACAAAGATAGTGATAGGGATAAATTTCACCTCCTTTAAACTTGATCCAAATGTTTAACTTACACCCAGACAGCTTTATGTGTGTATCAGCTTATTAATCTACAGACATTTCCATCTCCTGTTTGAACATGAATTTCTTTGTTCACTTGTGAATCTTCAGGGAAAATATTCAGTGGTTTCAGTTATATCTGCTTTTGTTACACAAACCTATTAACAAAGAGTATGCAAAGAACAAAGTCAAGGCCAGAAAATACAAAGAAAGATTAATATAAAAATAAATGTGAAGAAAAAGCCTTAATTCAAACATCCAGTTTTGGTGTGCTTTTTCAGACTAATATCTATTTCAAAACAGCTGAATCTTTTCTTAACCAATAAAAAAGAAAGAGGGAAAGAAAAGAAAGCAAATGGCTATTTAATAATACAGTACTTGTGACTCACTTCAGGGAAGATGGCGGTGTGAGCAGGGCGGCAGAAATCTCCTCCCAACACTATATTTATCTACAAAAACACAGAAAATACATCTATTCCTAAAAGAGAGACGAGAATACACAGGAAAGCGCACAGCGTGCAGCTACACCCGAGAGGACTCGGCACCCCAAGAGGCGGGTAAGATACGGAGCCGCGACCCGGCGGGACCCGAGCCCTCCCCCACCCCAGCGCGCCGGCGGGAGGAGAGGATTCAGAGCCGGGAGGGAGTGGAAGTGCACCCCGCGAAGTAGCCAGCCCCGGGGATCTGCGCGGGGAGCACTGACCCACATTGCGCAGTGCAGCGGAGATTGGAGAGACAGAGGGGCAGGATCTGAGCAGGGAACGCGCCAGGGTGCTTGCAGCCGGCTCCGGGGAAGGAAAAAAAAAAAGCGCGCGCTTTCTTCAGCGGTCTTAAAGAGACAGGAGCCCAGCGGAGGAGCCGGATCGCCCCAGCACACTCAGCCCAGCAGGCTGGGAGTCCTGGGGTTTCAGACGCCTTAGCTGGCGACTGAGGAAGCGTAGCCATACTTAACACTTCTCACTGAGATCAACAGCCTCCTACTCGTTCCCACCCCTGCCAGAGCGATAAAGGGCCCTGCGGAGCGGCACAGTCACAGCTGTGGAATAATGGGGCAATAGCGCCACCTAGGGCATTCCCACAGAATCTACGTCCGGTGGGCATTTTTTTTTTGTTTTTTTTTTGTTGTTTTGTTTTCTTTTCTTTCTTTTTTTTCTTTTTTTCTCTCTTTCTTTCTTTCTTCTTTTTTTTCTTCTCTTTTTAAAGTCTTAAAAGAGCCCAGCTGACATACGTGGCAACTATCAGTGACCAATTCTATAGCCATGAAAAGACAGAGGAATATGGTTCAGACCAAAATCAACCAGACAACCCCAGGGAGGGAGTCTGAAGGGATGGAAATACACAGTCTTCCTGAAAAAGAATTCAGAATAAAAGTCATAACCATGCTGATGGACCTACAGAGAAATGTGCAAGAGCTGAGGGAGGAAGTGAGGGAACTGAGGAAAGACAATACAGAAATCAGACAAGCGATCGACGGGCTTAACAGCAGAATGGATTAGATGCAAGAGACTGTTAATGGAATAGAAAACAGAGAACAGGCGAACAGAGCAGCTGAGGCAGAGAGAGATAAAAGGATTTCTAGGAATGAAAGAATATTAAGAGAACTGTGTGACCAATCCAAACACAACAATATTCGCATTATAGGAGTACCAGAGGAAGAAGAGAGAGAAAAAGGGATAGAAAGTGTCTTTAAAGAAATAATTGCTGAAAACTTTCCCTCGCTGGGGAAGGAAATAGTCTCGCAGTCCACCGAAGCCCACAGATCTCCCAACACAAGGGACCCAAGGAAGACAACACCAAGACACATAATAATTAAGATGGCAAAGATCAAAGATAAAGACAGGGTATTAAAGGCAGCTAGAGAGAGAAAAAGATCACCTACAAAGGAAAACCCATCAGATTATCATCAGACTTCTCAACAGAAACCTTACAGGCCAGAAGAGAATGGCATGATATATTTAACGTTATGAAACAGAAGGGCCTCGAACCAAGAATATTGTATCCAGCACGATTATCATTTAAATTTGATGGAGGGATTAAACAATTTCCAGATAAATGAAAGTTGAGAGAGTTTGCCTCTCATAAACCACCACTACAGGATATCTTAAATGGACTGCTCTAGATGGAAGCACACCTAAGGCTAAAAAGATGTCACTACAGAACATAAAATCATAGCAAAGAAAGCAGACCATCCAAATACTAACTAAAGGCAAAGAATAAAACACCTAGTATAGAAAGAATGGAGGAGGAGAAATAAGAAGGGAGAGAAAGAAAGAAACATCAGACTGTGTTTACAATAACTTCACAAGAAAGTTAAGTTAGATTGTTAGATAGTAAAGAAGCAACCCTTGAACCCTTGGTAACCACGAATCTAAAGCCAGCAATGGCAATAAGTACATACCGATCAATAATCACCCTAAATGTAAATGGACTGAATGCACCAATCAAAAGACACAGAGTAACAGTATGGATAAAAAAGCAAGACCCATCTATATGCTGCCTACAAGAAACTCACCTCAAATCCAAAGATATACACAGACTAAAAGTGAAGGGATGGAAAAAGATATTTCATGCAAACAACAAAGAGAAAAGCAGGTGTTGCAGTACTTGTATCAGACAAAATAGACTTCAAAACGAAGAAAGTAGCAAAAGATAAAGAAGGACATTACATAATGATAAAGGGGTCAGTCCAACAAGAAAATATAACCATTATAAATATATATGCACCCAACACAGGAGCGCCAGCATATGTGAGACAAATACTAACAGAATTAAATGAGGAAATAGACAGCAATGCATTCATCTTAGGAGACTTCAACACACCACTCATTCCAGAGGACAGATCAACCAGACAGAAAATAAGTAGACACAGAGGCACTGAACAACACACTAGAACAGATGGACCTAACAGACATCTACAGAACTCTACACCCAAAAGCAACAGGATACACATTCTTCTCAAGTGCACATGGAACATTTTCCAGAATAGACCACATACTAGGCTACAAAAAGAACCTCAGTAATTTCAAAAATATTGAAATCCTACCAACCAACTTCTCAGATCACCAAGGTATAAAACTAGAAACAAATTTTAGAAAGAAATCAAAAAGGCTCACAAATACATGGAGACTTAACAACACTCTCCTAATTAATCAATGGGTTAACGACCAAATCAAAACAGAAATCAAAGAATATATGGAGATTAATGACAACAACAACACAAAGCCACAACTTCTGTGGGACGCAGCAAAGGCAGTTCTAAGAGGAAAGTACATTGCAATCCAGGCCCATTTAAAGAAAGAAGAACATTCCCAAATGAATAGTCTAAAGACACAATTACTGAAATTGGAAAAAGAAGAACAAATGAGGCCCAAAGTCACCAGAAGGAGGGACATAATAAGATTAGAGAAGAAATAAATAAAATTGAGAAGAATAAAACAATAGAAAAAATCAATAAAACCAAGAGCTGGTTCTTTGAAAAATAAACAAAATAGATAAACCCCTAGCCAGACTCATTAAGAGAAAAAGAGAATCTACACACATAAACACAATCAGAAATGAGAAAGGAAAAATCACGACGGACCCTACAGAAATACAAAGAATCATAAGAGAATATTATGAGAATCTATATGCCAACAAGCTGGAAAACCTAGAAGAAATGGACAACTTCTTAGAAAAATACAACCTTCCAAGACTGACCAAGCAAGAAACAGAAAAACTAAACAGACCAATCACCAGCAACGAAATCGAATCAGTAATCAAAA
>JAVSCE010008788.1:0-70902 GCA_032199065.1 Smutsia gigantea | reverse complement strand
GCACTGGTGCACATGGAAGCATACTGGGTGCCAGTTACATAAGACATTTTCTACAATGTCTTATTCCCTCTTGTCTCCCTGATACCCATGATGCCAAAGAGGAAGAGAAAGGAGCTGTCCCAATGATAGGCCGTTCCTTCAAGACGAAGGCAGGGAGAAGAGGGTGAAAAGATCAGGCTATATCTGCTCATTCATTTCAAGCCCCACAAACCTTTCCAGTGACAGGTCAGTAGAAGTTATTCATCTGAGTGTAACTGAAGTTTTTAAATATACCAAAAAAAAATGTTTAGAAGTTGCTCAAGAATTCATTAAGAGATTTTCTACGTACCCAGAAAGGGAAATTTGACATAGTACACATAGGACAGTGCTTGGAGAAAAATTTATCTGCTTCATGGAAATACCCCCATCAAGATTAGACTCTTCATTAAATGCATAACACGTGACTATAGCCAGGAAGGAGTCTGAGGCTCTGAAAACTAGAGGATGCCTTGGGAGGGGGGTTTAGGCTCTGAACTGTGAGAAAAAATGGTTCAGTATCTGAGAAGCATCAAAAAGCTAACTAACCACCTTTGTCCACTAATATGTGACCAGATTTAAAATGGAAATCCTCAAATGTTTGCCAGTTTACCAATACCTGTACGTATCTTCTGGTGAAGCCTGCCTAGAACAGCTCTCAAATTATATATACCTGATTTGAATCATCTTAACATATAATTTGAAAATGACCGTAAGGACTCTAACAGGTTTATTTTCCTAACGTTCTCTGTCACTTTAGTACTACTGATCACTCCCATCGTCTGGGGAGTTCTCCTATTTTAGGGTTTTTTTGATACATTTCCCAGGTTTTTTCCCTTGCCTGTCTTATACTTCTCTATCTTCTTTACAGATTTTTCCCTCTTCTTGTCTCCGTAAAGTTTAGCAAATTTTCTTCTTGGCTGTACTTGGCATTCCCTCACTTCTCTCTCCTGGCAGGACTATCCGTTTCTGTGGTCCCATCTGAGTTGTCTATGCAGATGCCTCCCAAACACACACACACACACACACACACACACACACACACACACACACACACACATCTGCTTCTTATCCTGAATCTTTTGAATGATGAAAAAACTCAGCCTAAGTCATAGTTACTCTTCTTTTATCCCTTGTCCCTTGTCTTCTCCTCAATAAACCAGGTTCTGAATTTCATTGATTATCCTCTCCCACAATGTCTTGTGAATCTGTCTCTTTGAACACTCTTCTTACTTTAATCCTAGATGAAGCCCTCATCACCTGTTGCCTAGGCTATAACAATGGCCTCCAGTCTGGTCTTCCCGTCTCTCTTTTCTCTGAACCATCCAACATATTGTTAATGAAATAGTTTTCATAAAGTGAAACCATGACCTCACCCTTTGTTTTAAAAAGCTCAAAAACTCTCTTCCCTTCTAAATTAAGTTTATACTCTCCATGCTAACACTCAAACCCTTCTATAAAATGACCCTAACCTAGTTTTGAATTCATCTCTCTCCTTCTCATTTATTCCTTCCATAAGACTTCATCTTATCCCTTCTTGCTATTCTCTTGCAAGGCCCCTTCTTGTCTACTTTATTCACAGCTTCCAGAATAACCTTTAGAAACATGTACAAATTAGAGGGTGATGATTCCTTTCAATGTCTCCCCATTCCCTCTAGAGTAAAAGTAGAGGCTTTTCTTTCTGCCTTTCCAAAGGCTCTTCCCCCATGGCAATAATATTTTTAGAGCATACTGAAGACATTAAGAGGTCATTGGTGGTTTTATTTTGGGGGTGATGTTTTTTTTTAGTTTCCATATCTTTTAGATACACAGTAAAATATTTACAGATAAAAGTATATGATGCTGGGAGTTTTTCCAAACAATCAGAGAAGGAGCTAGGGAAGTGTAGGGAGGTAAAAGAAGAAAAAAAGATCGGTCACAAATTGGTCCTCCCTGGGGTGGGTCATGAGTATTTGGTGTTCATTCTACTATTGTCTCCACTTCTGTAAATGTTTGAAATGTTCTCTAATGAAAACTTAAAAGGAGAAGAGAGCCGCCTTTTTCCCCAGTGAAATACAATTGTTCTTAATGTTGATTTGCTAAAGGAAATCAGGGACAGAATCATCGCATTTTGAATAAACACACAGAAAATCCTTTATTCAAATGCAAAAAATGTTGTTGAAATTTGGTAAGTTCCACGTGTCGGTTCCTTGCTTTATTGACCACATTTGCCATCCAGCGTTCCAGATTAAGTACTCTATATGTGTTTCTCTCTCCACTGCCTCCATTTGAGACCTTTTCCATAGCCACTGCAATGTCCTGTACGACCTAGTTCCACTCCTGAAATCAGCTCACTCTTTCTCCCAACTCCAGGGCAGTACATGTCAAGTGCAAAGACAGAAGTCACACAGAGATCCTTTCTGCTTGATGGTAGTTCTACCTAACATGGAAATATTGTAAGTTGAATTATATTACTGGGTGATTTTTTAAAAAAAGATTTAATGTCTAGGTCAAATTTAGGTCCACTAGAGATGCCAAAATTGTGACCTGCCAAAAAGTGTATCAACATACATAATCTTTAAACATAAATTGTGACTTCATGTTAGGCAACTTCAATTCAAATGCTTTAATTCAAATGCTTCAGTCAGCGTGGATCCTCTTATTTTCTCTGTATCACTGTGATGGCCCAAGTTATCAGCAGGCACAAAGCCCCATTGGGGTTTTAATAACCTGTTTGAATAATAGGGGCCCAGTTTAATAGGGGCCCAGTTTTATTCTTTTACATGTGATTATCCAATTATCCCAGAACCATTTGTTGAAAACATTGTCTTCTCTCCATTGAATATTCTTGTCTCACTTGTCAAATATTAGTTGGCTATATATGTTTGGGTCTGTTTCTGGGATCTCATTTCTTTTCCATTGGTCTATTTGTCTGTTTTTATGCCAGTACAATACTGTTTTGATGACTGTAGCTTTATAGTGTAGCATTAAATCAGGAAGTGTGATACCTCCAGATTATTATTTTTTTCTCAAATTTCTTCAGCTATTCAGGGTCTTTTGTGGTTCCATATAAATTCTAGAAGTGTTTTTTTTCTTAATTCTATAAAAAATGCTGTTGGAATCTTGCTAAGGATTGCATGGAATTTATAGATGGCTTTGAGTAGTGTTGACATTTTAACAGTATTAATTCTTTCAATCCATGAACACAGGATACTTTTCCATTCATGTCTTGGATTTCTTTCATCATGTCTTGTAGTTTTCAGTAAAGAGATTTTTCACCTCCTTAGTTAATTTTATTCCTAGGTATTTTATTGTTTTTGATGCTATTATAAATGTGATCAATATCTATGTTGTTCTTCAGAAATTTCATTGTTACTTGTATAGAAATACTACTAGTTTTTATATGTTAATTTTGTATCCTACAATTTTACTGAATTTTCCAACTAGATCTCCAGTTTTTTGGTTAAGTCTTTAGGGTTTTCTATATATAGAATCATATCATCTGCAAATATACACAATTTTACTCCTCCCTTTGCAATTCCAATACCTTTTATTTATTTGTCTTCCCTGATTGCTCTAGCTAGGACTTCCAGTACTCTGTTGTGTAGGAGTGGGGAAGGTGGACTACCTTATTTTATTTCTGATATTAGAGGAAAAGCTTTCATCCTTTCACCATTGAGTATGATGTTAACTGTGGGTTTGTCATATATAGATAGCCTTTATTATTTTGAGATATATTCCTTCTGTGCTTAATTTGTTAAGGGTTTTTTATCATGAATGGATATTGAAATTTTTCAAATGTTACTTATACATCTATTGAGATGATCATGATTTTTTTACTCTATTAGTATGATGTACTGTATTGATTTATTTGCATATGTTGAACCATTGCATCCCTGGAATAAATCTCGCTTGATCACAATGTACAATTCTTTCACAATGTGCTAATGAATTCAGTTTGGTAGGATTTTACTGAGAATTTTTGCATCTATAATCATCAGGGATACTGGCCTGAGTAAAAGAAAAGGTTTTTTTTCTAGTAAGTCCTTTTCTGGTTTGGGTATCAGGATAATGCTGCCATGGAAAATGAGTTTGAGAGTGTTCCTTCCTCTTTGAATTTTTGAAAGAGTTAGAAAAGGACTGGTGTTAACTTTTCTTTAAATGTTTGGTAAATTCACCAGTGAAGACGTCTGGTCACGGGTTTTTCTTCATTAGGAGATTTTTGATTACTGATTCAATCTCTTTACTAGTAATTGGTCTATTCAGATTTTCTATTTCTTTCTAATTCAATCTTGGTAAGTTGTATGTTTCTAAGATTTTTCCATTTCTTTGAGGATGCCCAAATTGTTGGCATGTAGTTGTTTGTAGTAGCCTCTTATGATCCTTTGAATTTGTTATGTATCCCTATGAATTTCATTGAATCCATATGAATTTCTGTGGTATTAGTTGTAATGTCTGCTATTTCATTTATAATTTTGTTGGTTCAGATCCTTTATTTTTTGTTCTTTGTTAGTCTGGCTAAGAGTTAGTCAATTTTATTTATCGCTCCAAAGAACAAACTCCTCATTTATTTAACCTTTCTGCTGCTTTTCTGTTCCCTATTTCATTTATTTCTACTCTAACCTTTATTATTTACTTTCTTCTGTGAACTTTGAACTCAGTTTTCTCTTCTTTTTCTAGTCTCTTAAGGTATAGAGTTGGGTGGTTATTTGGGATCTTTCTTGCTTCTTAATGTAGGCATTTATTGCTATTAACTTCCCTCTTAGAACTAGTTTTGCTGCATCCCACAACTTCTGGTATGTTTTTATTTCCCCTTTAATTTCTTCTTTGATCCATTGGTTGTTCAGGAGAATGTTGTTTAATTTCTATGTTTTTGTGAATTTTCCAGTTTTCCTCATTACTGATTTCTAGTTTCATGCCACTGTTGTTAAAAAATAATACTTGGTATGATTTCAATCTTCTTGAATTTACTAAGACTTGTTGTGTGGCCTAACATATGGTATGTACTAGAAAATGTTCCATGTGTGCTTGAGAAGAATGTGTATTTTGCTGCTGTTAAATAGAATGTTCTCTATCGTCTGTAGGTGCCTTTGGTCTATAGTGTTGTTCCAAACTGCTATTTTCTTATTGATTCTCTTCCAGGATGATCTATCCATTGTTGGGAGTAGGGTATTAAAATCCCCAACTATTCTTGTATTACTGTTTATTTCTCCATTTAGCTCTGTTAGTTTGGCTTCTAGTTTTGCTATTAGTTTTTTCCTCCAATGTTGAGCACATAAATATTTAGAATTGTTATATCCTTTTAACGTATTATTATATAATGATCTTTGTCTCCAACACTTGCTTTTGTCTTTTTCAGATTAACTATTCTGGTGGTGTAAAACAGTATGGTACTGTAGTGGTAATTTGCAATTTTATGTTACTAAAGAATCCGAGCAGCACCTCCTGATATATGTGTTGGCATTTTAGATTCTCTTCTGTTTTATTTTTCATGTTGTTTGCCAATTATGCCTATTTGGTTGTGTGTATTTTTTCTTATTGATTTGTAGGAACTCTATAAATTATAGGTATGAGTCTTTTGTAGGATATGATCATGGCAAATATCTTCTGCTACACTGTTGGTTGCCTTTCCATTTCATCTAATTTAGCACTGTATTAGGATAAAGGCTAAGCTGTGGTATGATAACAAAACATGCAAGCAAAGAATAAAGAACAAATTTTTTTAAAACCCGCTAGAATAAAACAGACATTTCTTTCTTATGTAACTATCTAGAGGTAGACAGTCCAGGCTAGTCTGGCTCTATTGCACAGAGTCATTTAGTGTCCCAGGTTATTTCCTTCTTTTTGCTCCATGAATTGTGTTATCAGCCTCATCAAAATTGGTTTCCACCATGTATGTGTCTGGTCCATGGGAGATCAGAAGGGAATGGAAAGAAGGTGGAGAAAGATAAGCTCAGAGGTTTTAAGTAAAATATGAGAAATGGTCCACTTGACTTCTATTCATCGGTTATTTGCCGCAACTTAGGCACATGGCCACAGATAACTGCAACAAAGGCTGAGGAATGTAGTACCTCTAGCTGAACAACTCTGTTGCTATGAAGAATGGATTTTTGGGAGTTAAATATAAGCTGTTGTCATCTTCTATTTTAGGCAACCATGCAATAAATAGTTTGGGAAAAGACCTTTATTCTAGTAAGGAGAGATGTATATGATATAAAAAAAGTTATACAATACCAGTTATTATTAAATAACCAATAAACAGATGTGCACATTATGGGGATGAAGGAGTAATTTAGGTGAAGGGTTTGAGAAGGCTTTGTAAAAGCAATAATTCTGGCAGAGAATACACAGAATTTTAACCCCAGGGACTTGCAGACTTTCATGGAAGACTGAATGTGAGTAAAGCATCAACGAACCTGAAGCAGTGTAAGAAGTCGGGGCAGGGGGAGTAATGTTGAGAAGGGAGGCTACAGAACAAGGTTGGAAGGGTGTGTTGGAATTAAACTACAAAAAGCCTTAGAGTATGGATTGTTTTCAACAGTCAGTGGTGGATAATTGAAGCCTTTTGAAAAATCTGTATATATATGTAGTTCCAGTGAAAAGTATATTTTAACTTCAATTTCACACATAACTATTTTATCCTCCACTTTTTCAATATTTCTTCAATACAAACTGAAGTAATTCAATAGTATGCAGAAATCAGCCTTAATATTTTTATGTTTTCTCAAGTGATTAAAATAAACACTGTGCAAAGTAAGAGTTTCATTTAAATGACCCCAGAGACTATTAGAGTTGGAGGAGGGGTGCTATACAGTACTGCCAAGAAAATTATTATGAGAACTGGGATAATTGAAAAAGAGTATTAATGAAGATGTAAATAATATAAAATGAAATTGGGCTCTGATGTGATATTTTGATCTGAAGCTAAAGGCCAATTAATATTTTCATGAGCTTAATCTTGAATCTGTGCAGTAAATTATCAAGGAAGTGTAATTAGAGTCATTTCCTTCCTGGGTCTGTGGGGAAATTCCCATCACCATTGATGAGAATTGTGCATAAAGATCATGGGAAGAGCATGGCCCTTGGATTTCCTCTTAAACAGCCTGTAGGATTTGTTTTGGTTATTTTGATGCACTGGTCCTTGGAGACACTAATTTCAGTTCTGCCTCTACCTTCAACATGCTGAAAATTACAAACATTGGGGGTGGGAACCCCAAGAGATGTAGATATCTTTTCATTCTTTCTTCTTTATCTACAATTATCAAAGAGGAAACTCTTTGTTCCATAAATGCCAAATCTTTAAACAACCACTACAACAAAAATAATTCCAACCCATGGAGGGGGAAAGATGTTGTCCTACATTCACTAAGTGGCTAACAAATTCTCTGGAGTTAGATTCTTTGGAAACTAAAATCATTTGTTTAAGTCACTGCTGATTCTGAGACACTTACGCATCAGAACACTTGGCCAGGGGTATTTAGAAATGTCTGTAATCAGGGGGACAGGATTTTTACTCAGAGAAGCCTTGAGCCAAGTGGCAAGTGATGGTAAATTGTAGAATAGAACTGCGGTATTGGGATAAGGTAAAGCAGGAGAACATGATAGTTCTAAGGATGAGCAATGTTCTTTTTTCTTACCCAGCAATCAGCAAAGCTACATATGCAACAGCTATGACTCTTCCATTGTCTTCCCATGCCTTCTCAGTAACTAGGGGTAGGTCTTGATTTTGATTTTGAGATAAAACGTCTCTTCTGGAATTCTGGCAAGTAAGCCACTTTTTCTCTCCTGAAACTTTCCATGTGAGATTACTTTGGAAGCAGAATCAACACCTACCCCGATTATAAATTTCTGCTCTTCTTCAAAGAAAAGAAACACACTTAGTTATTTTTGCCAGATGATAAATGTCTGACATTCAATATGTACTACTGAATGATAAATAAATGATAGGCATGTGAAGTCAAAACTACCCTATGTATGTAAAAATGTTTCCCTAAACACACTGTAATATTTTTTGCACATTACACTATTTGAAGACAGACAAGTGGCAGATAACAGAGAATCAGGAAAAACAACCAGGAGTGGGCAAATATAAGATCTCAGCTGCAGAATTGAGTTCAGATTCATGTTGCAAAGATCTTTTGTTTCTGTCCTAGAGAACAAATATAATGCATTGAATTCACCATTTTTGAAGAATCCAATTAATTTCAAGGCAGTTCTTCATTTCAAGCTTTTGTCCTGGGTGGATGAATTGAACTCTTTTAAGCTATTTATACACATGTATTCAATTAATCATTACACCAATTTCTGAGATGTATTCTGTAATCATTTTGATTTTATGTATGAGGAAAATGAGGCAAAAAAGAAATTAATTGATTTTGTCAAGATCTTGTAGATACTGCTAAGTGTTTGAATTTAAACCAAGAGACTCTGGCTGCAGTTTATTATCTTAACCATCATTCTACAGCTGACCTTTGAACAACGTGGAGGTTAGGGGTGCCAACCCCTCCCCCACTCAACATGCAACTTCACACCTGTGTTGCTCAAGGGTCAAATGTAAATCTTATGAGATGGCACTTGAGCAAAGACCTAAATAATGACAAGAGAGACCCATTCGATTTCTGGGGAAAATACTCCAGGTAGAAGCAAAACCATGATATAAATGTTACGGTTAGTAATGGCTTGTGAGCCTTGGGAAGGATTTTGGTTCTCATTTTTAGAAAAATGGAAAGCCATAGGCAGAAGTTAAGCAGAGATGTGATCTAATATGCTTTAAAAGAATATTATGGCTGCCGAAGAAAGACCATGGTAGAAGTAGAAAATCAAAGTATTTAATATAAAATAATATTTAAATCCAATACTGAAGTCAAAACTATACACACACATAGAGAGGGCCTTATTTTCTAAAACTAAACTGAATAGTTCTTGAAACTTTTGGCCAGTTAAATATATTTTTGCTATAATGGGTTCTCAAGTCATTGTAATACTCTAAAACATTTGCAGATGTTTAGATTTTGGTGTGATGTTTTGTTTGATGTGGCTGTCACTAACTAAATGATTTCCATTCATCTGGTTAGAATCATGAGTCTTTTGTTTGAGAGAGGTATAGCTCCAGGGGAAAGAATCTCTTATGAAACCAGTGAAACCGAAATAAGTCAAGGGAAAGGGTAGTTTGGGAGGAGCTGCTCTTACTGCTCACACCTTGCTTGAATTCTCTAGCTAGGCCCAGCCCCATCTTGCCTACTCCCCACTCATGCTCTGCCCCCTCAACACACTCTCTACTTCCCACCTGCCTCTTCTGGGAGACACTCCATTGGTGGGTCTTGGTGACTGGCAGATGCCAGACCAATTATGTACCGGGAATGGAGGGAGGTGAGAATAGCCGTTATCTCTCCATCTCTTGCCCCAGAGGCTGCAGTGGTAAACACCTATTGATATGTAAATGGCCTAAAGCCAGGCAGGAGATTCTGGAAATTCTGCAATTAACCCCACAAGAGGATTTGAATATATTCATGATTACCTGCTTATTTCAATGCTCATAAATGAAGTAAAATATAAACCCAAAAATCTGTGGAAGAGTCCATACAAGAGCTCAGTTTTCCAACTTTCAGCTGTGTGAAACAGAAGAATAAACTCACACTTTATCAACCTAGTTTTTCTCTTTTACTCTCCCCTTTCTTTGAAGGAGCAAGATTAAATCAAACTTGATAGAAAGTTGAGATAATGCTACCTGTAAGATAAATCTATTATTGCCAGGCCTGAGTTCTGGTATTTCTGGGAAGGAACTGTAGTTTTAAGTTGGGAGGTTGGGAGAGTCAAACAAAAAGGTTACAGAATTTACATGATATATCAGGCTAAGAAAGAAAAGCCAAGAGAACATTATAAAACTTGGAATGGAATATCATCAAAATGAAATAAAAAATGTGTTCCCTTGAAACAAGAAATCTCTGGGAGAGGGAACCTCAGAGAGCGTGATCTCAGAGGTGACTTTTATCACTGTATAATCTCTATCACATGCCTCCAAGAATGTCTTTTTCTTGAGCTTTAACTAGGGACAATTTTGTGAAAGAGAAATCACAAAGCTACAGCAACTATAAAGAAAATATTTTAATAAAATATTCAATACAGTATTTCCCACTGAGGGCTCTTTACAAGAAGTGAGAAGCCAAAAGAGGTAACTGTCACTTTCAAGAATCCAATCCTGAGACAGGAATGCTCTTAGCTTTTCTCCAAAGATCCTTGCCCAGTTCTGCCAACAGGCTGCCATAAGTACAACAGGAAAACTCTGGAGGTCACTGTGAAGAACCACATGAATCCTCTTAGAAGTAAGAGAGCTAAGCAGTTTTTGCCCCAGTTCAGTATGACAGAAAAAGGAGAAGATGACATACAGGTTGATACATAAAAGGTGTTAACGACAGAATTTTGGGATTCCCCCCACCTCATTCCATTTGTATTTCCAGAGTGAACAGTAGAAACAGAGATCTGTGGTTTCACCCACTAAGCACTTCAAACAGAATCATTCCTTGGCCAACTTTTGTATTCAAGGTCAATTACTGTTAATGTAACTCTTGGGTTTCAAATTGAGCGAAATGACAGCACCCAATTTCCTGTACATAACTTATGCCTATCATCGCAAGTATGGCACATAAGAAGCAAGTGCAAGCCGTGATTCCGTCACCTTGTGTGTTACTTTATTGACACAGAAAGTGCTATCGTTTGAATATGAGTATCATTTAGTGCATTAAGATACATAAGGACAAATTATTGTGTTGCCGCTTGGTACAGTCTGATAGTGTCATGCATAAACCGTCCACCCTTGACAAAATACTTTCTCGGGGTTGTCTGTCATGATTCGGATGTGTTCTGACTTCCCTCTGGAGTCATAAATTGCACCTTTGGCACAATGAGGGATGAGTTGGTCCTTCGGATGGAGTTGTTCCTTCTCATGGAATTGTTCCTTCTCATGGAGTTGCGCTTCCTCAGAGAATTTTGATGGGACAGTTCACTCTTCTGAAGGGTCTGAATGAGGATGGAAGGCTTCTCATCCAGCTCCCGGGCACTGCACCTGGGAGCAGCTACTTTCACAGTGTTACCAAACTTGGAGTAATCCACAGAATATACTCCTTCCTCCTCGGTTACAATAGACACAAAGCGATGGCCCCACTGGATCTCCTCAGCGATGTAGGAGGTTCTTGCTTGGGTGGTAATGCCAGTAGTTTCGACCACTCCTTCCAGAATCACTATGACCTCCAGGTCTTGGTTGGCCAGGTCAGTTGCTGAGATATCATACAAGGGGCTGCGCTTGTCAATCACATGGCAAATGATCAAAGGGGCCACCAGAAAAATGTTATTACTCTCAATCGGATTATCAACAGGAATGTCCAGCTGGTGAATAGGCACCACCTCCCCTTCAGGGGTAGTTGTTTTCTTGACCACCTGGATGCGCACGGACGCACTGATGATCATGCTTTTCCTTAGGTCGCCCACTCGGAACATGAAGCACAGCTTGCCATTGCGGACGGCAATCACGGCATGGCGGCTGAAAATCAGTGTTTCTGCCCTTCGGTGAGCCTGCGCTGTTTTCATGAAGATGCAGCCCAACATGACTGCATTGATAATCAGACCCACAATGTTCTGGAGAATCAAAACTGTGATGGCCAGAGGGCATTCCTCTGTCATCATTCTCCCTCCAAATCCAATTGTCACTTGAACTTCAATGGAGAACAGAAAAGCGGAGGTGAAAGACCTGTAAAGTGTGATAATCAGAGAAAACAAAGCCATCAGATCAAATTTTGAATTAAGACCTAACATGCCAAGCTGATTTTTCATTTTTTTCCTCCGAAGGCTATTAAATGATTTTGGAAAGACTAGCCAACTTGTCAAAGGCCTGATTCTAAACACAATCGCTTGTCTCTCTCTCCCTCTTTCTTTCAACTGCATGTGTCTACTTCCAGATTGACTTCTGGGATATAATTCTATTAATTTTTCTAGGTCATGTGTGCCTACATCTGTGAAAGCATTAAAAGGATGAGTACGTATATTTAGAGGCGTATTTCACTTTGTGAAATACTTTACCTTCACTAAGGCATAGTTCACTTGGTGAGATTTCCTACCAGGTAGATGTTTATTATGTCTTGCATGCCCATGTTTAAGCAACTTGAGTCATAAGGAAGGTACCAAGTAATGAGTAAAATAGTTATTATTTACAACCTTTAAAATCATGTTCATTGGCAAGCACTTACTGTGTGTACCTTTTATGCAGAGAAAGTGCGGCGCTAAAAAGTTGTTCAAAACCAAATACCAGTATTTTTAATAAAAAATAAAGTTTTGTCATTTGGAAAGAAAAATGTTTCCTTATTGATTGTCTCATTTTGTTCTCTGTGATCTAGAGAATACTGAAGCTGTTAAAGGAAGAATTTGAAGCAGATTAGTAATTGGCTATGTCAAAATGACATAATTAGTAAGAACTTGAACCCTCTCAGTTCTGGCCTAGCACTCTGAAAGAGGCAAAGAGAAATGATCGACAAGCGTCAGGATTTTCTCAAGGAGCATTTTTAAACTGGGCATCAATTTTATCTCACAATCTCAATCTCTCCGAGACTTGATAGGTTTAGGGTGGACCTGGGTAAGGCTTCGGAAAAGCTCTCAGGTGATTCTGTTTTATTCCCCTGGCTAAGCACCACATTTGATTATTTTTATCATTCATGTCTTCACTTAACCACGTATTTTATATGGCCATGCTTCTTAATAGAAACAGGGTTAGTCCTATGTCTGTTCCAACCCCAATTCAAACTTGTCTAATTTTACAGAAGATAAACCATGCATAGGCCACCTGTCAAAGTATTATCTATTAATGCCACACACAAGTGAGCAAAATGTTTAAACATTTGAATACCGAGTGTACACACTGCACTGTGCTGGGACACTGTGAAAGACAAGCAAACAGAGTAGATGATTCCTTTGACTAACTTTTAAGCGGTGTGTGAAAATTGCCTTTTACAGCCCTTCTGTTGCTAAAAAGATTCCTGGAAAACCACAATAATTGCTTTTGGCACTAGTTACACACAAGATATGTCATATGACCCAGAAGCATGGCAAAGAATAAGAACAGACCCCAGAGGAGGGGTGTGGACGCACATTGATTTATAATAATGTACACATACTTCAGGGAGTAGTCTAATGATAAAAACCTCCAAATGTTTCATTTTAATGGCTTGGAAGACTATTCACGCGTCATATTGTGTATACTGTTTATTTTATGAAAGAATTTTATTCTAAACACTATATAGGGCAGACCCAGCCTTTTATGGATATCTGTCATGTTAAACAACCTCAAGATATGAAAGGTTTTAGCTGCTCGTTTGCTCTGCTACAGAGGAAATATGTCGGTTTATTTTCTGACTCATGTTAGAAAGGCATCCGCATGAAAGGGAAAGTGAGCTATTCCTAAATGAGAATGATAAAATGGTAAAATGTGCTTTGGACATACTGGTGAGTATCCATCATAGGAAGTTGCTTCCAATTTTAATGATACGGTGGGACACTGAACTTAGAAAGGAAGAGAAATGCAAACAATTTGAAACAGTGTGAGTCATCTTTTAAATCTCCTTTGGAATGGAACAGAGATTTTTCTGTTTCTGTATTTTGGGTGATAAAATTTTTATGTATGTGTGGTTTGTTAGGGTTAAACTGTATGTTGAGATTAAAGTATAAGGAGTATCATCACATTCAAATAAAACCAGTAAGGTTTCAACCTCAAAAGATGTCAAATAAATTTTTTTAGGAAAGAAGTGTAATTTAAAATGCTAAAATTGTCAGGCTAATAAAATCCACTTGTCT
Organism: Smutsia gigantea; assembly: GCA_032199065.1. Taxonomy (NCBI): domain Eukaryota; kingdom Metazoa; phylum Chordata; class Mammalia; order Pholidota; family Manidae; genus Smutsia; species Smutsia gigantea. Next base: position 57,072 of record JAVSCE010008788.1, on the reverse strand, counting down.
CGTTGTATTTGCAAAACCGTATTTCATAGTGAACTTCATATTCACACCAGCAGGAATGCATCAGGAGAATGAATGTGCTTCAGAACACATCTTGTGGGAAATAAGAGCTAGCAATAAAACAGCTTTTACTGACCAGTACAGTCTGTAACGTTCTATTTTAAAAATCTTTGAAACGATGTCACTTTTGATGATATATCTTTAATAAATTGCCTAATGACTTCTTTTTCACAGTAAAAGCCAATGTATTTGTCTTGCATTTAAAATCTGTCATTTATCTTATAATTTTCATTTCTTTTATATCTTTTTATTAGTTGTTTACTGCGTGCTTATTAAACATTTATCTTGATATGACCATGATTCACCAATAGCAGTGCCAATAAATGGAAGAGAAATATTGTAGATAGTGACATTTTACCTACCAATATGTGTAAAACACAGTATTTTAATTGTTTCTTTATATCTGTTGTATGGATGGTCACCTACAAGGTTTCTCTGTATTTTGAGACAAAAGTTTGTGACAAGTTTAAGACAAGGAAGTAGCTAGTCGATGCTAAGGCCGCGGATGAATACAGTGTGCTTTTCTCAAAATCCGAGCTGACACAGACTGGGTTTCTGCTTTTTTGCAGTGGTATGCTAGTTTCATAAGATCCCAGGGTCAGTAAAGGTCTCATTCTTTATAGCTTCCTGGCAGAATGTTGCTTATTCAGTTTTTGTGCATTACGTGAATTTGGAAATTATTCAGAAAACGTCCCGGAAAAATTTCTAGTATTATTACTATCATTTCGTTTCAGAGTGAATATTTCTGCAATTGTTATAAATGATCTCTCTCTTCCAACAAAACAAAGAGACAAATCACCTCAACTAAATGTTCTTAGGCCATGTGAAAAATATGAGAGGAGAATCACTCAAATCAAATTCACCTTCCTTATCTTCAGAATATTTAAGATAAAGAGAAAGAAGCAAAAGTTAAGCAATCTCAGAACTGTCTTGTTCCTATCCTGCTAAAGTTTTAAGGAAAGCCACGACATTAAGTTGCATCTACATTAATCTCTTCCATGAAAAATTTGGACCAACTTCCATTAAAAATTAAGTTTTTCTAGTTCTGCATCTTAGTGTAACTATTAATGTCAGAACCCAATGCAATCAATTAGCTATTTAAGATCATCTCGATAAAAGAAACAGCTTATAGATATATATTTTATAGACATACTCACTTCCACTGGATATTTAATATTGGATATTTCTCCACCAAGTGTTACCCTATTTTTTTTCATTATTGCTGAAAATGACGTGGGAAAAGAGATGTCATGGAAAAATAATAGCATTTGCCCAGTATTTTTGGTTGATCAGAGCTATTGTGGACACTGAGGCTATGGACAGAAGCTCTTTCATACTGAAACTTAAATGTGTGCTTTGAGTATGGCACTCTGTGGAATCCCTTGAACCACAACCATTTTTTTGTAACTCACATAATATTTTTAAGGCTAGCCCAAGGGCTTGGCTCTCCCCATTTTCAGAGACTCCTCCCTGGTAAAGCAACATTTAAAAGGATTTTTCATATGTTAATTTTTTCTCTTTTACATTTCTTGTTTCTGAACGTATTACAGCAAACTTTTTATTTCACATTCAATAAAAACAACCGAGTGATAAGAGAGAAAGGGAAATTTAATATTTTTTTCTATGCTGTTTTCAACCCCTGCCTCACCCCACTGCATTCTTACCTGACATTAGTCACACACACAGTGGACTCCAAACCACTTTTCTCCATGCCACTTTTCTCCATGTAAGCATAGATGTCCCCGTGGGCAAAGGCCACCAGCCACCACATGATGGCGAAGAGCAGCCAGCTGCAGAGGAAAGACATGGTAAAGATGACCAGCGTGTGGCGCCATTTCAGGTCGATCAAGGTGGTGAAGATGTCCTGCAGGAATCGTCCTTGCTCGCGGATGTTCTTGTGCGCCAGGTTGCAGGCCCCGCTCTTGGCGATGAAGCGGGCTTTGGGGAGGCGGTCTCGGATGCGCGGCTTGCGCAGGTTCTCGGCCGCGATGCGCGCCAGCACATACTCCTCCGGGATGATGCTCTTCCTGGCCAGCATCGTCCCGTCACCATAGCCAGCCTATCCACCTGACTCTGACCTGCCTCTCCTTCCCTCGACACCAGTCCTCCTGCACGAGGGAAACGATGATTTAAAACTCCCACCCATCAACCACCTCCCCCCCCATTCCCTCACCGCTTCAGCCCTTGCATTCAGGGGTCTCTCTATACCCTCGAGGGGACATGCAAAATAAAGGTCTGATTTTATTAATCTACACACGAATCTAGCTTGTGCTTGAGTGCTGGGATCCCAGATAAATTGTTCGGTCCGAATCAGAACTGTTTGAATTTTCCTAATCATTTTGAACACATTCGTTCGTTAAAAAAAAAAAACAAAAAAAACCTGGAGCCTGCCTGCAAACTGCAGGCTCAGTGACAGGTCCTTGAGAACTACCGCGTCTGCAGTTTAGTGCAAAACTACTAGCACGAGGCGTCTATGATGAAAATTAAGGCCAGCTGGGTATCACGTGCATTGACTTAGACGATATAGCAATATTAAAATTAAATAGGGGAAATGGTTCCTCCGTTATTTTTAGAAGCAGGCAAAGAAAAGGCTGTGTCCTCTTGCACGGTATAAATATGTTTAGTGTAATCTGACAGCGTAGTAGGAGCTGTGCTACCTAACTTGAAAACTATCTGAAGTATTTTAAATTTGAAGGAAGTATGAGTTGCATTTTTTTTAAGTAAAAATTTCCCATTAGAACCCCTTATAAATGGAAAACTTCTTTACAGAGAAGGGATCAAACATACAAGCTGCAATGAAAACCCGGACAATAGCCTGCCGACTACTCATAGAGCTCAGAGAGGGTGCCCCGAAAAGTCCATCCGACACTGTAAAGCTCTGCCTGGGTTTTGCACTTTAAATCCTTTGCGGGAACGCGAACAGCCTCCCCCCTCCCTCCCCGGGAGGAGCGTTGAAACTTACAGACTCCGGGCAGCGGGCGCGGCGGCTGCACCTCTCCGCACACGCCGACCGACCACGGGCAGGTCCCTCGCTTTCCCATCCCGGCTCGCGGGAGCAGGGATCGCGAAGGCTGGAGGGACAGATCCCCGGGCCGCGTGTCCTAGGGAGAAGAGTTAAAATAATAAAAGGTGCAATTGAATCTGAAACGCGGGGAGGGCTGGTGGAAGGGGGATGGGTGCGGGACTTCCCCTCCCCCTGCTCAGCTCTGCTCCCCAGGCCGCGGCAGCGGGCGGAGGAGGGGCTGGGGGGAGAGGAGCCTGGGGACGGGGCTCCACAAATCAGCCTCCCAGTTCCGGCTCTGACGCGCGCCAGACCTGTAAAGCCGCGGGAGTGGCCCGGGTGGAGGCAGGAGGGGAGTAGGGGGAGCCGCTTCCCGGGGAGGTAGGGAGCCGGCCGGAGGGGAGGGGCGCCGAGGGGAGGGCGGGCCCTGCAGAGCCCGCGCTCGCCCAGGAGCTGCGACGCCCGCCGCCAGCCTGACTCCGGGGGCTTCAAAAGTCTCTCTGCTCAGGGGAGAGAGCTGGCTGAGTTCAAGTTCACTGACAATGAAGGGCATTTATTTATTTATTTATTTATTTATTTATTTATTTATTTAATAACCTGAGTAGATAACCTAGCTATTTCAGATGGATTAAAACCAGACGTAGTGATCAGAAAATGGTCTTCTGAGGCATTCAAGCCATGTGCACACATACATATTTTCATTACATTTCCGTCTAGTAGAGGTGGTACAGGTGGAAGATGTCCCACAGCGCACTATAGTAAACTATTTCTTCACCAGCCAAAGCTAGTTCTCAGGGAATCACACACACTAACACACACACAATAAGGAACAGAAAAAAAAAAAAGAAAGAAGTAGAGGGAAAAAAAACAAACGAACAAAAAACTCGAAGTCCCTTCCAATGAGAAATTTTAACCCAAACAGGAACCGCTGTCAACACTTTAGAAACTCAAAAGATCATTCTGCGGTAATCGGTTCCTTTCTGAAGTGTTGAAGCTTCTCCATCTTGTCTCGATGGTCTGAGTGATAAAACAGAGCAATTGCGCACGAGAAAGGTTTTAGAGTAAATATCTTTCTATAGCTTTTTGAAAAGGAGCCAGCAAAGACAAACAGCTCTCTCCCACAGGTCAAGCCTCCTGATCTGGCACTTGTGTTAATGGAAAATTTAATTCTTGGAAATTTCATGTATTTTCCAAGACTCAGGGCAGAATGTGTATGGAGCATAAACAATGTGTTGGTGGTTTAATTACCAGAAGACCTAAAATTAGTTTTTAATGAAGGCAAAAGAAGCAGTTTCTTTCCCCTTGTGGATGGATCTGCTGAACCCCTTCAAGCCTGGGGTCCTAGTCTATTAGTGGTGCCTCTCCTCTCTACTGTCCTTAGTCTTTACAGTAATTTATTTGTTGTTTACAAGTATGTGGGATCAATTTATATAGTTAATTCCCTCATTGTTCTATTTTACAATTAATTTGGTATACAACTTTTTCCCTGTTATTTTAGCTTGGGAGCATTCAGTGAACACCTGTCTTGTGAAGGTATTTTTTAGGTTTATATACATAAAATCATAGTTGCTATTCTTAAGAGGTGGACCGTGGTCATAAGAAAGATCAGACTTTGATGATAAACTCCAATACAAACAAGTATATGATTAGAATGACTTAAGAAACACGACTAAAGTATCACAGGAATTCAAATGAGAGATACTAAGACTAGGAGACTAAGGAAAGTTTTGTGCATTATTTGGCATCTGATCTGTCTTTGGACCAGATATATTTGTGGTATGCAAAAAAGCAGAGACAAGACATTCCACAGAGAGAGAACATCATGAATAAAGTTATGGAGTAATGACAAGAGTGGGACATGTTTATAGTAACAGGCACTAATCAGCAATAATGAAGCAAAGTCCCCAAGATAGCAGGATCAGACGCTGGAGTCCAATGTTCCCTGGGTAGCTTCTGTCACCTCTCTTCTAAAACACATGGGTTATTCATGTACTGTCCTCCACCCCACATGAAACTGATGTCAGCTAGAGGGCAGGGCTGTGACTTGTTTATCGTTGTATCATAAACTTTAGCTTATCACAGCTTACATTTCAGAGGTGCTCAAAAAATAACTTTTGAATCAATGAATAGAAAAGGTAAAATTGAAAAGCATGTTAGGGCCTTGAAATTAAATGCATTGATGGCCTTAAATGCTCAACAAAGAAGTCTGGACAGTTTTTAGTGGGTAGTGGTAAGCCATGGGAAGATTTTGATTAGAGAGCAATACAGTAAGGGCCAGCTTTGGGAGGATTGATCAGGAAGCAGAGGCTGTAATGGCTTTGAGAGTTGCATTTCTGAATAGAGTCCCTTGGGCTCCAAAATTCTGTGATTGGCAGAAGAGGACACTGGCAACTATTACATTATTTAGAGAAGTAATGAGGTCTGGGGCCAATAAGCAACATCAGTGGGCAATATGCGTATATATAGAAAAAGAATATTATAGAGTCAGTATTAGGAGAGAGAGAAGCCACAGGTGCCTATGATATTTATTGCGGTGACAGAGAAATTGTAGAAAAATTGGACTGAGAAGAGATGAACTGTGGAGAATTATGAGATTGGCAACAAATAAATCCATACCCGAATCATATAAAAATTCTGTAAAATTTTCTATGATGCATATTTAAGAATCATTTTTTGTAATGAGATATATTCTTCTAAATATGCAATTTTAAGTCAAGTTTTGACTTGTTCTGAAGTACAAGCTATACCAGACTCTCTATGAGCCAGATCTTTAAATTGCTGAATTGAAAATAAGGGCGCTAGGACTACACCCGATGAAGGTCAACTTTTAAGAACTTCATACGTACATTTTTGACAATACAATGCCTAAAAATAAGTAGCAGCCATTTAGGAAAAAGCTGAAGAATACGTACTGTAAAAGCATTATGAATTTCCTTTGTCTTTTCTCTTTGCATTCCCTTCTTGATTTTCTTTTTAAACCAGCCCTTTATGTTTTTCTCCTTTGACTAGTTTTCTGCACTGGGTGGAAGCTGCATGAAGGCTGTTTGTTGACTGTCATCAGCACACACCTAGCGTCTGGAACTGTTCCTCGCTTCCAGAAGTAGGCACTCAGTAAGTGCTTGCCAAATGAAGGAAAGAAGGAATAGTAGACACATCACGGTGTTTCTCTCTTCCTTGCGTTCTTTCCCTCCTCCCTCCTCCCTTCGTGTGTCTGCAACCGTTTCTTACAACCCCCAGTGGTAATGGGTGAAGTTTGGAGATCTCTGTGAAGCGTCTGTGCTGTGGGCCCGCCTGTCTGCAGAGATTCCCTTACTGACCCATTTCCCTTTTCTTTTTACCCTGTCCTACCCTCTCCTTCCTCCCTCAGCAACTCACCTAACCGCCCCACATCAGCAATACTTAAATTTGTATTAGCAATGGCTGGCTCTTGTTTCCCTTTATAACTTGTTTTATTATATTTTTAATATTGAGCTACATTCAATAAAATGTACAAATCTTGATTTTGAGCTTAATGGAGACATCCATCTCCCCTAAAGGTCTTACTGGACACACAATAACTGCCTAATAAATATTTGTTATTGAAGAATCTCTAGTTCCTCCCCTTTTAATCTGCCTTTTTTTCACATTATGGTCCAAATAAGTAAGCATTTAAAAAATTGACGTCTGAGGAATTTGTGAAGGAACTCTATTAATTTTTCAAGAACACGTTTACACCTTAAGGCTTATTTTATTGGGTAACTTATTTAATCACTATTTTGCTGTTGTCCACTGGAAGTTACGTGTGTTTTCTGAACTGCTCTGTAAGCTTCCTGATTGTTCTTTCAGGAGCTAATTTGTGTGCTGCTCCTGGTGGAGACCAGTAATACGTTTAGCACAGAGCTCACTTTTTAAATCTTAGGATTTTCTTGACTATTCAGGAACCCTATTAGAATCTGCTCATATTTGTCTACCAGAGGAACTGATGCAATTGGGAAGCAATTCAAGGATATCTGTTCACTTGTAAGTAAATATCTGTTAGGCTCCTTTTAGACACTAAGAACATTTTATTTGCAGATAAAAAAGTTTCTGCAGTTCTTATTATCCTAAAAACAAAACTTGTTAGGTGCCTTCAAACAAGTGGAGAAAGTAGTAGGCAGAGGTGTTCCCGAATTGTCTGCTGCTTTGATGATCAAATATAGAGTAGTGAAGTCCTTGAAAGTACTTGTGAGATAAAGCATGGAGTGCTTGCCTTTTATAATCTTGCCTTTTACTCGACTCGGGAATTTTGAGCTCTTGGATTTCCTGAGCCATATTAGACGTAAGAATATGAAGAGTCGAGTAGATTCAAGATGGCAGCATGAGAGGTGAGACAGAGAACTCCTCCCAAAACCACAGATAGTGTGAAAATATAGGTAAAACAACTAACCCTAAAACAGCAACAGGAAAGAAGGCTGCACCAGACTGCATATAGACCTCACAAGCAGAGCAGACCTCACGAAAAAGGGTAATGTCCCAAAGCCTTGATCTGGAGGGACCTAGGCCCTTCCCCCACCCCAGCTCACCAGCAAGAGGAAGAGAAATGGACTGGGGACGGGGTGGAATCCTGGGACTGCTGAACACCCAGCCCTGGAGATCTGCCTTGAGAGCAGAAACCTACAGCGAGTGGTGCTCTGGAGGATGGGGAGCTGGGACAGGCAGAGTGCTTGAGAAACAGATTCCGGCCATTTGTGGAGGACGGGATCCACAGCCGGCCGCTCTGGGACAAGGGAAAGGCAGGTGGTCTGAGAGGCTTCCTAGCAGCAAGAGGGCTGCTGAAGCAACAGAGCTTGCTGCACAAAAGAAGGGATAGGGGGACAAGGTTGTCTGGGCGTGCTCTGCCCAGCAGATTTAGAACTTTGAGGAGCTTCACGCACTCCATCCCCCTGGCTGGCTGCTCAGCTCTGAGGGCCCCCACTGTGATTCACAGCCTGCTGCATCTTCCTCCTGGCCTGACAGCACATGCGCACAAACCGGCAGTCACTGCGCTGGCATCAGGCCAGTCAGAGAGAGGCCCCGCCTACAACAGCTAGAGACGCCAAGCACAGAGGCTTACACCTGTGTGCTCAGCCCACTGGCTCTGATCAGGAAACAGATCTTTCCTCCCCCCAGGAACCAGCTCTGCTCCCCTACAACCCCCAACCTCACTCTAGGGGCAGAGCAGCTCCAGAGACTGGAGCTTCTGGGCACTAGAGGGCACCACACAGAAACATGAAATGGCAAAAGAACCTGGTTCAGACGAATATCTCACAAACCCCAGAAAATGGGCCACATGAAACTGAACTCCCCAATCTTCCTGAAAGAGAGTTCAAAATAAAAATCATAAACATGCTTATGGAGGTACAGAAAAATATTCAAGAACTCAGGAAAGAATTTAAGATGGAGATTCAATCATTAAGAAATTCCATATCTGAAATGAAACATACAATGGAGGGATTTAAAAGCAGATTAGATGTAGTAGAAGACACGGTAAATGGAATAGAAATTAGAGAAGAGGAATACAAAGAAGCTGAGGCACAGACAGAAAAAAGACTCTCTAAGAATGAAAGAATATTGAGAGAACTGTGTGACCAATCGAAATGGAACAATATTTGCATAATAGAGGTACCAGAAGAATACAAGAGAGAAAAGGGGATAGAAAGTGTCATTGAGGAGGTAATTGCTGAAAACTTCCCCAATCTGGGGAAAGAGATAGTCTCTCAAGCCATGGAGGTGCACAGATCTCCCAACACAAGCGACCCAAGGAAGACAACAGCAAGACATATAGTAATTAAAATGGCAAAGATCAAGGATAAAGACATACTTTTAAAAGCAGCTAGAGAGAGAAAAAAGATCACATACAAAGGAAAACCCATCAGTCTACCATCAGATTTCTCAACAGAAATCTTACAGGCCAGAAGTGAGTGGCATGATATATTTAATGCAATGAAACAGAAGGGCCTTGAACCTTACCTGGCAAGGTTATCATTTAAATTTGAGGAGGGTTTAAACAATTTTCAGAGAATCAAAAGCTGAGAGAATTTACCTCCTACAAACCACCTCTACCGTGCATTTTGGAGGGACTCCTATAGATGGAAATATTCCTAAGACTAAATATGTGTCACCCAAGGGATGGACAAAGAGTACAGAATATGATTCATAACATACAAAGAATGGAGGAGGAAGAAAAAGGAGGAAAAAAAAAGAATCTTCAGGTTGTGTTTGTAATAGCATATGTAGTGAGTTAAATTAGACTGTTAGATAGTAAGGGAATTACCCTTGAACCTTTGGTAACCACGAATCTAAAACCTGCAATGGCAAAAAGTACATACTTATTGATAATCACCCTAAATGTAAATGGTCTAATTGCACCAGTCAAAAGACATAGAGTCACTGAATGGATAAAAAAACAAGACCCATCAATATGCTGCCTACCAGACACTCACTTCAAACCCAAAGACATACACAGACTGAAAGTAAAGGGATGGAAAAAGATATTTCATGCAACTAATGTGAGAAAAAGCAGGAGTTGCAGTACTTGTATCAGACTAAATAGACTTCAAAACAAAGAAAGTAACAAGACACAAAGAAGGGCATTACATAATGATAAAGGGGTCAGTCCAACAAGAGGATATAACCATTATAAATATCTATGCACCCAACACAGGATCAACCTCATATGTGAAACAAATACTAACAGAATTAAAGAGGGAAATAGAATGCAATGCATTCATTTTAGGAGACTTCAACACACCACTCACTCCAAGGGACAGATCAACCAGACAGAAAATAGACAGAGGCACTGAACAACATATTAGAACAGATGGACCTAACAGACATCTACAGAACACTCCATACTAAAGCAGCAGGATACACTTTCTTCTCAAGTGCACATGGAACATTTTCAAGAATAGATCACATACTAGGCCACAAAAAGAACCTCAGTAAATTTAAAAAGATTGAAATTGTACCAACCAGCTTCTCAGATGACAAAGGCATGAAACTAGAAACAAATTACTCAAAGAAAATGAAAAAGCTCAGAAAAACATGGGGCTTAATAACATGCTCCTAAATAATCAATGGATCAATGACCAAATAAAAACAGATATCAAGCAATATATGGAGACAAATGATAACAATAATTCAACACCACAAAATCTGTGGGATACAGCAAAGGCCATGCTAAGAGGGATATATATTGCAATACAGGCCTACCTCGGGAAAGAAGAACAATCCCAAATGAACAGTCTAAACTCACAATTAGTGAAACTAGAAAAGGAAGAACAAATGAGGCCAAAAGTCAGCAGAAGGAGGGACATAATAAGATTAAAGCATAAATAAATAAAATTGAGAAGAATAAAACAAGCAAAAGAATCAATGAGAGCAAGAGCTGTTTCTTCAAGAAAATAAACAAAATAGATAAACCCCTAGCCAGACTTATCAAGAAAAAAAGAGAGTCTACAAACATAAACAGAATCAGAAGTGAGAAAGAAAATATCACTACGGATACCACAGAAATACAAAGAATTATTGGAGAATACTATGAAAAATTATATGCTAACAAACTGGATAACCTAGAAGAAATAGACAACTTTCTAGAAAAATAAAACCTTCCAAGGCTGACCCAGGAAGAAATAGAAAATCTGAACAGACTAATTACCAGCAAAGAAATTGAACTGGCAATCAAAATACTACCTAAGAACAAAACCCCTTAACCAGATGGCTTTACTGCTGAATTTTATCAAACATTTAGTGAAGACCTAATACCCGCCCTCCTTAAAGTTTTCCAAAAAGTAGAAGAGGAAAGAATACTCCCAAACTCATTCTGCAAGGCCAGCATCACTCTATTACCAAAACCGGGCAAAGACACCACAAAAAAAGAAACCTACAGACCAATATCCCTGATGAACATAGATACAAAAATACTCAACAAAATATTAGCAAACCGAATCAAAAATACATCAAAAAGATCATCCATCATGATCAAGTGGGATTCATCCCAGGGATGCACGGATGGTACAACATTTGAAAATCCATCAACATCATCCACTACATCAACAAAAAGAAGGACAAAAACCACATGATCATCTCCATAGATGCTGAAAAAGCATTTGACAAAATTCAACATCCATTCATGATAAAAACTCTCAACAGAATGGGTATAGAGGGCAAGTACCGCAACATAATAAAGGCCATATATGACAAACGCACAGCCAACATTGTACTTAACAGTGAGAAGTCGAAAGCTTTTCCTTTAAGATTGGAAACAAGACAAGGATGCCCACTCTCCCCACTTCTATTCAACAGAGTTCTGGACGTCCTTGCCACAACAATCAGACAACGCAAAGAAATAAAAGGCATCCAGATTGGTAAGGAAGAAGTCAAACTCTCCCTGTTTGCAGATGATATTATATTGTACATAAATTCCTAAAGAATCCACTCCAAAACAACTAGATCTAATATCTGATTTCTGTAAAGTTGTGGGATACAAAATTAATATACAGAAATCTGTTGCATTCCTATACACTAACAATGAACTAGCAGAAAGAGAAATCAGGAAAACAATTCCATTCACAATAGCATCAAAAAGAATAAAATACCTAGGAATAAACCTAACCAAGGAAGTGAAAGACATATACTCTGAAAACTGCAAGACACTCCTGAGAGAAATTAAAGAAGATACCAATAAATGGAAACACATCCCATGCTCATGGATAGGAAGAATTAATATTGTCAAAATGGCCATCCTGCCTAAAGCAATCTACAGATTCAATCCAATTCCTATCAAAATACCAATAGCATTTTTCAACGAACTAGAGAAAATCATTCTAAAAATCATATGGAACCGCAAGAGACCCCGAATAGCCAAAGCAATCCTGAGAAGGAAAAATAAAGCAGGGGGAATTACACTCCCTGACTTCAAGCTCTAGTACAAAGCCACAGTAATCAAGACAATTTGGTACTGGCACAAGAACAGACCCATAGACCAATGGAACAGACTAGAGAGCCCTGATATAAACCCAAGCATATATGGTCAATTAATATATGATAAAGGAGCCATGGACATACAATGGGGAAATGACAGCCTCTCCAACAGCTGGTGTTGGCAAAACTGGAAAGCTGCATGTAAGAGAATGAAACTGGATTATTGTCTAACCCCATACACAGAAGTAAACTCAAAATGGATCAAAGACCTGAATGTAAGTCATGAAATCATAAAACTCTTAGAAAAAAACATAGACAAAAATCTCTTGGACATAAACATGAGCAACTTCTTCATGAACATATCTCCCCAGGCAAGGGAAACAAAAGCAAAAATGAACAAGTGGGACTATATCAAACTAAAAAGCTTCTGTACAGCAAAGGACACCATCAGTAGAACAAAAGGCATCCTACTGTATGGGAGAATATATTCATAAATGACAAATCCGATAAGGGGTTGACATCCAAATTATATAAAGAGCTCATGCACCTCAACAAACAAAAAGCAAATAATCCAATTAAAAAAATGGGCAGAGGATCTGAATAGACACTTCTCCAAAGAAGAAAGCCAGATGGCCAGCAGGCATCTGAAAAGATGCTCCACATCGCTAATCATCAGAGAAATGCAAATTAAAACCACAATGAGATATCACCTCATACCAGTTAGGATGGCCAACATCCAAAACACAAACAACAAATGTTGGCGAGGATGTGGAGAAAGGGGAACACTCCTACACTCCTGGTCGGAATGTAAATTAGTTCAATCATTGCGGAAAGCAGTATGGAGGTTCCTCAAAAATCTCAAAATAGAAATACCATTTGACCCAGGAATTCCACTCCTAGGAATTTACCCTAAGAATGCAGCAGCCCAGTTTGAAAAAGACATATGCACCCCTATGTTTATTGCAGCACTGTTTACAATAGCCAAGAAATGGAAGCAACCTAAGTGTCCATCAGTAGATGAATGGATAAAGAAGATGTGGTACATATACACAATGGAATATTATTCAGCCATAAGAAGAAAACAAATCCTACCATTTGCAACAACATGGATGGAGCTAGAGGGTATTATGCTCAGTGAAATAAGCCAGGCAGAGAAAGACAAGTATCAAATGATTTCACTCATCTGTGGAGTATAAGAACAAAGAAAAACTGAAGGAACAAAACAGCAGCAGACTCACAGAACCCCAGAATGGATTAACAGTTACTAAAGGGAAAGGGATTGGGGAGGATGGGTGGGAAGGGAGGGATAAGGGGGAAAAAGGGCATTACGATTAGCACACGTAATGTAGCCGGTGGTCGGGGTATATGGGGAGGGCAGTATAACACAGAAGACAAGCAGTGACTCTATAGCATCTTACTATGCTGATGGACAGTGACTGTAATGGGGTATGTGGTGGAGACTTGATAATAGGGAGAGTCTAGTAACCAGAATGTTGCTCATGTAATTGTACATTAATAATATCAAAAAAAAGAATATGAAGAGTCTTCAGTATAACAATGGGAATGGTTCACGTTAGGAGCCCAAATAACAGTTGGTCTATTTGTTTGGTGTGCTCCTTTATTAGCGTCCTCATATAAACCACTTTGGAACTTATTGCTTGGGAACCAGCTTAATAAAACTGTTACATAAACTAGTAATCAAAACAGCATGTTGTAAACTCACTTTTTCTTGAGTTATCGTGAAATGGGAATGACAACGTCACTCTGCTTATCTCTTCCAACCAGTTCAGGGAACCTTCCTTTTGAGATATGTATCTATATTTATATGCTTTAAAAGCCTCACTTTGCTTTTAATTAGGGAACCTTTTTTCTTCAAGGATATCCATTCAAGCCTTTCTTGAAAAAGACCCTCACCCAGCTTTCATGTTTAACTCCTCAAACTTATGCAAGCTCACAGGTGTGACTCAGCAAGTCAGGATGGGGGCATTAGTAACTACCACTACCTTTAAATATACAGCGAGGTAAGCAGAAAAAGTCCCGGCTCCAAGGCCTTCTTGGGGAGGAAGCTGTTAGCAAACAAGTGGACAAGTGATGCCCTTATATACTTATCAACGGTGTCAAGATTTATAAAGAAAATAAAGCAGGGTAAGTATTAAAAGTAAGTAGGGCTACAAGAGTGGCAATTTTATGTAAAGGTCAGAAAAGGCCTTTTTAAGAAGGTGGAATTTGAACAGAAGATCAACTGGGGGAAAGAGTGTTTTAGGCAGCTCCAGAGCAAGTATAAACAAAATGGATTGGTGTGTTTGAAGAACTATACAAGATCAATATATCAAATGGAAGAGAGGACAAGCCAAAGATAAGCTGGGAAAGTGTAGTTTCTCATCCCTCCATCTCTCCAGGTACCCCGTGAAAAAGATCAAGCGTCTGCTTGTACTAAGGCTATGGAAAACATTGACTTCATTCTTGAGACAGCTGTGTGTTAGGTTATTTTCTTCATTTCACACACAAGTCAATTGGAGCAGAGCTAAATGACTTACCTAAATTAAATACCTACTAGGTGGACAGTTAAAACAAACTGGAAAAGTCTGATCCCAAATCCTGTGCTTTTCTCACTAGACAGTATCACAAAGGGATGATTGTTGGTTAATCCATCATCCTGCTACATAAGAAACCCCTGGTAATGTTATGTTTGCTCCTCCAGGCTTTTATAGAGCAAGGATAGAATAAGATATAAAATATTCGGCTGTGAAATGATATCTTTAATGAGTAAATACTTCTACTAAAGTAAAACCCATTTAAAAGTTCCCCAGGAGGTTCTCTTGCTCACTCAGCTATAAGACATTCATTGAATTGTTATGAGGACCAGATGACACAATCCATATAAAGCACTTAGGATAGTGACTGGCCTGTGATAAATGTTTAACAAGTATCAGTACTTACTAATATATTAGGGCTGGTTCTGGTTCCACCATGGTCCAAAAGATCTCAGATCTGGGTGTGGAGGTGGGAAAGGGAAATGTACAGACGCACAGGTTCCTTTAACTATTATTTAACTATTTTTCCTGATCCAAGACTAAGAACACATGATAATATCATTTTAGAGACTTGATTATTATTTTGGGGAGCTACCAACCTTCAGAATGCTAACAAAACAATACTTGTACTGGCTCAACTCTTGAATTTAATGAAGACACTGGGGACTGACAGAGAGCTAGCCAAGAAACTGGTATAAAATAAGGACCCAGGAAATCAACATAGCAGTTTTACTGTAATAGTGTCTCCAAGAGAAAGGTGGTTCCTTCAATAAGTGGAGAGTACCCGTGGTACTTATTTTCTGCTGGTAGGGTACACAATGCTAAATAGGGTGCTAAATAGAGCTGATGGGGCTCTTCCAAGAGATGAGAAATAGCTGCTGTAGCTGTTCCTTTTCCAGGACTTGAAATTATACCTTGATATTCTTGTACCAAAGGAAGACAAGTTTGTATGAGCCTGGGATCTGCCTTGCTATAGGAACTCCTCACAGGCATTTCTGAAGCTCTTAGGGAAAGAGCAGTTCCCAACAATGTCCTGATGTGTTGCTGAGCTTTTACGTCACTGTTTTGAAAAATCAGTGACTCATGCAGTGCTTGGAAAGAGAAACCTGACATTTTCCAGAGCCCTCTATAAGGTGACTCCTTATTGCTACCTTTCAAAAATGCCAGCTGCAGAGGGATTATAGAGGTTGAAAGTTTTAAAGTGAAATTTAGACTCATTGGCCACAGTGATCATTTGTTGAGATTTTTTTCTGTTGTTTAAATGACTTGGATTTTCCTCTAGGTAAAAATGATCTGTGCCAGAAAGGCTTTCACGGGGTCATTTTTCTTAAAAGGCTCATATCAGAATTAAGTATTTGGTATGTATTGCTAATTTAAAATGTCAAATTACCTCATTTATTGTTGTAATATATGGGGAAATAATATAATCTCTCTGAAAACCTATGGAAATTTATTATGCAATTAAGTAAATTTTTTTTAATTGAGGAATTGTGGAAGATGCATGAAATACCCTCTAACTTTTTATTTAAATTCACAGAATTTTGGAGTCAGAAAGATATGGAATCAATTACCAGTTGTGCCATTTACTTGGTTGGTGGCTTTGAGCAACATAATCGCTCTGAGCCTCTATTTCCTCTTCTGTAAAATCTACCTCTCAGAGTTGTATAGATTAGCACAGGATTTAGCACAGGCCAATGACACTTAAAACATAATATTTTCTAAAAAATTATAACTTTGATACAACCTCCTTAATTAGTAATTAATTCATTATTTATTATTTTAATTTTTTCTTAACCCTCATTTGTTAGTATTTTTGGATCAATAGTAAATAATAATGGTGATACTAGGCATTCTTTTCTTCTTAAAGATTTTGTGGAAATGCTTCCAGAATATATAATTTACATAGTTATCATCTTAAGGGAGTACACTTTCCCTACTTTTCTAGGTTTTTTTTTTCAGTCAGTGATGGTTGATGAATTACATAAAATGCTTTCTTAACATATACCAAAGTGGTCTTTTTTTTCTTCCTTGGCCAGTTAATATGATCAATTAAGTCACTAGATTTTTTTTTAAGTTGAATTATTTTTACATTACTGAGATAAACTCCATTTGGTCACAGCGAATTATTATTTTAATATAATGCTGGATGGTTTTTGCTATTTTTTCAAGGATATTTGCACAAATATTCTTAGGTGAGATCGGTCTGTATTATTCTTTGTGTGTTATCTCTGCCTGGTGTTGATAAATGTTATGCGTATTTGTAAAAAGAGTAATGCATGTTCTTTCTCTATGGATCAGAATAGTTTGAACAAAACAGGGATTAGTCAGCCACTCCTTGGAAGTTCAGTAATTTTGAAGTCATCCTGGCCAGTATTTTTAGGAATAGCTCCGGCTCTTTGAATCCTCTTCATTCTCCTTTCTTCCCCCCGGGAACCTCTACTTCAGACCTTCAGACTCTCTCATATCTTCGCACGTGTTTCGTATTCTCTCTCAGCTTGCTCAGTGCTGCATTCTAAGAACATTCTCCACGTTTCCAGTAGAAAGAAGCCCCTCATCATCCGATCTGATTGCTGTTTAACCTGTTCATTTAATTTTTTGTATTTAAGTTTAAATTTTAAGTGGCCCTTTTTTCTTTTCAAGAAGTTCTATTTGGTTATTTTCAATTAATTTGCTCTTTTCCTCTCTTTTGAAAACCCATGCATGCAATTATATAACACACAGAACACAAATCAAGACAGAAAACCTGTCTGTCAACCTAGATTTCTTCTTGCCCTTTTCCAGAATGTTCTCTACCAGACCTAGCTCTGTAATGACTTATTTTCACCATCAGTTTGTTTTGCTTGTTTTTGAGCTTTGTATCCATGGAATAATACAAAGATAAATCATACAAAGCTACTCTTCAGTATATGTCTTATTTCACTTAATATTTGTTAGATTTGCCCATGTTATTTTATATACCAGTAATAATATTTAATTGTGTGAATAAGCCACGATGTTTTATCCCTCCTCTTGTTGATTTGGACTGTTTTTGTTTTTTGACTATTAGGGGTAGAGCTGCTACGAACATTTCTGTACAAGTCTTTATGTGGACATAGCATTCATTTCTCTTGGATATATATGCCCAGGAGTGGAATTGCTGAATTTTGGTATAGGCGCATATTTAGCCTCAGTAGAAACTGCCAATTTTCCACACTGGTTGTGCCATTTAACACCCTTCAGCAATGTAAGAAAGTTTCAACTTCACCAAGGCTTGGTATTTTCAATCTTTGTAGTATTAATGGGTTGGTAGCTATTTTTATTTGTATTCGTGATGAAGAATGATGTTGAGCACACTTTCACATCCTTATTGTTAAACATGCATATTTCAAAAACTCTTATAGGTTGTTTTATTATTTCTAGCTCTTGTGCTAATATTCCCCTCTGTGGTATCTCTTAGTTTTAATCCCGCTTGTTTATTTTCTCCTGTGGTTTTAATTTTGAATGCGAATTAACTTTATTGTTTTCTTCCCTCCCGAGGCAATCTAAGTTGTACCCCAACAGACAGATTTTGTATTTCTTCTTTCTATAAGTGCAAGGATATCAATATTCTTGAGCCATTTTTATGTAATATCTCAGCTTGAATATATCATCTCATCACTGCAAAGCTGAAATCATTTCACATTTTTTTAAGAGGGAAAAATCTTATTTTGTGACTTAAAAGAAAATCCACTACAATACTATTAGGATGTATATCTAGTGGATTTTCAATACCAACATTTCATATCAGAATGTGCTTTCCAAACCATAAAATCTTTTCACCTTCATTTAATTTGAGATTCACAAAAAGTCAATGAGGACAGAAGGATACTTGTTATCATGGCTTTTTGTCTTCCTCTTTGCAAATGAGGAAATAGAAACGCAGGCTTTACATGCTAAACCTGAGGCCATTAACCCAATGTGTGGTGGAACCAAGACTAGAACTCAGTTCTTTTAAGTCCTGGTCCAATTCCTTATTCCATATTTTTACAGAGACTATCATAGTTATTCTTTATTACATATCATATATCATCTAAATCATTTATTCCCAAGAGAAGCAAATGGATGCAGCTAATTTAATCGTTAGTCTAGTATAGCGCATGGCTGCGAGTGTGGGCCTTGAGGTCAGGGTTCTTGAGTTTGCATCTCTGCTTCACTGAACTTTGGGCGAGTTAGCCAATTTGAATCTAAATTCTATAATAGGTATAATAAAGTTTACTTTATTGAACTTTTGTCAGGATTAAATGAGATTATAGTTATAAGGCTCATATCATATCTTTTCAATATATGCTAGCAATTATTATCTTTTCATCAAATTTTTAATGAGATGGTTTATGCAATATACATTCTACTGATATCTAAACGATTTCACATTGTTTTTCTCTCCTCTTCCCCAAGGATTTTGTTTCTCTCATGTTGTTTGATATAAAATGGTACCAGACATTACAGAGACTATATGATATTTAAGTCATAAATCATTAGGTCATCTCTATGTTTTATTGGCACGTGTAACTAAGCTTTATTAAAATATTATTTAAGCCAAGAATTTCCCATGAAATATTAGCTTGCTAATTTTTTCCCCATGATTTGGCCAAGAGCCCAGATGTCTTGTGTTTCCAATATAATATTTTATTGCATTTAACATATTCTAGAAGTTCAGTCAAATGGGAGAAAAGAAGAGAAAAGCTCCTATTTTCAGGTGAAATCTTGTCACCCCATATGGCGGCCTTTTGCCACCTCTCTTCCCCAGTTGCAAAGGACACAGCAAATTCAGTGCCTGGGCCAAATGTTTGGCACGTCTAGGTCCCTGGAAGAAATTTGTGACTCTATGAAGTGTAATTCTCAGTGGGTGTTACTGCTTGTTTTAAACGGGTGGTTGTGAGAATCTCATAAGCGTGTTATTTAGTTATTCCCATGGGGAAATAAAACCTGGGCTTAAATAGTCACTATTTGGGCGTGTTTACTTACAGCAGAAGATTTTGTTTTGTTTTCTCATTTAAAAGAAAATTACATCCTTCTTTGGGTTTTCCCTGTCTCTGGAGCAAAGATGGGTGTGGGACTCCATGAAGAATGCCCAAGAAGTTAGTTAACCAGCTCACTTTAGTGCTCATGTGATGGAAGAATGATCTCCCTCCCCTCCAATCTTTTTTTTTTTTTTCCAAAGGAAAATAATCAGTAGCCAGCCCAGTATCATCACTCTTTTTCTGGAACTACTGGTTGTGATTTCGTTTTGTATTTTGCTCTTGGGTCTCTCTCCAGACTGTGTTAAGTTTTCCTCAGCATAAAACATGACTTCCCATTGGCATATATTATCTGGCCAGAGCTTTTTAGGTTGGAGGTCAATCCTTGACCCAAAGTGAAGGAATGCAAAGCTGTCCAGTTACACATAAGATTAAAAAAAAAGAGCTGGATAAAGTAAATTGCTTGCTTGATACTTTGAAATAGGCAATCCAAGAAGCAGAGGTTGTTATCTGTGGATCCCAGGTGCCAGAAGATTTTGTGTGAGATAGGAGTGGTTCATAAAGTGAGAAACTGGACAGAGGAATAGAGATGGACTTGAGAGAGTGGGCTATTCCTAGATGAGTCCTTCAAACTGGCCCAATCCTCACTCTCCCTGAGACCTAATAATTCCACTTTTTCTCGATTCCAGTGCAGAAGACCTCCAACCTAAAAAGCTCTGGACTTTTAAATACCAACCCCAGCTCTCCACTCCCATCCCCTGATTCAAAATGCCATCCATCACTGAAGTCAGACAGACTTTAAATCAATGACTTGGGGGTTACTCACTTAAATCCTAGCCTTAGTTTCCTTACATGTAAAATAAACACAGTAAAGATAAGCAGAAGATTTTATGCTATTTTAAATATGCTATAAAGTTCTGAACTACCCTGACTAATTATCTCCTGGAATCATATTTGTTACTTAGACGTGAGCACATACCTGATATCCAACAAGCTATCAATCAAGATGAAATAACCAAAGATTATTTTCATGCAACATTCTTTAGTAGGGAGACAACCACTTTTAATAGATGCCCAGTTCACTACCTGTCTTGACAACCATTATTATCTCCTGTTGAACTAAAAAGAACCAGCTAACTGTACCTCAGCAATATGCTGCCAGTATTATCTTTAAAATGGATAGAAACAGTGGGTTGAGCCTTCTATTACTGGAAATGCATTTTATGATCTATTTAGATGTGAAATTCCTTCCTAAAGTGGCTGTAGATCTGGAAGACATCATTACAGATTATTGTGATTGTAAGAATCATTCTCTTTATGCCATCCATTCTAAGCACCTGCATCTGACTTGTCTATGCATTGCATTAATATATGAGGTAAAGATTCATAGCATTATACTCTTTTCTAAGGCAGCAAGTTAAAATGTGAATGTATACGTGCATGCATGTGTGTATGTGGGGGCCACGCACACATACTAAGTATTTGGAGAATAGGTTGTAACCTGTAAAAAAGGTTAGCAATACACTTTCATAGATTCCAACAGTTAAGGATTATCTTTATGTCTATATTCAAAAGACTGATGAACATGTTGGAGGTCTGAAATAAATTAAGCATTTTTAAAGATTGTTCTACTTAACTGGTGTTGGGACAAGCTCCAACCACTATGCGCCAAAGAGCAAATACCTAGCTATGGAGGAGTTGGCCTGTATCCACTTGGCTCTGATAATATCAAAAGTCAATAGTCTTTCACTTCATCATAACTGATAATGTGTATAAATAGCATATACTGTAGCTCTAAGGGAAAATGCGAATGAAGTGCATTAAGCAGTGTTGGGCTGTTGCTGTATATGAACAATTATTTTATGCAGTGGGCAGATTAAATAATAAATAATAATGGTCTCAGAACAAGGCTCTTTGTCATTACTATGCAGTGTATGTCTAATTGGAGATGGTCTGTGGTGGCACTGGGGTTAACAAGGGCATTCTTCTTAGAGCCAGTTAACTTATCCAACCAGGTCTGGCACCATTGATCTGTGTCAATTTAGAGGGAAGGCATTGGTAACCACAGTGTGAGTGGCTAAGAGAAATTTGCTAGTGCCCATAGGAAAAGAAATAATTTGAATCTTGCATAGTAGATACATAGAATGACTATATCAACTACTATATCAGGGATAATAACACCTGAAGAAAAAATGTGGAGGTCGAAAGGGGAATAATCATCTCAGATAATTTGCCTTCTTTCCATAGTGTGAGATATCAATAGTGAAACCTCCCTAAACTGGTCACATTTATGTACTATGAACATGTGGAAATATGAATGCCAATTCAGAAGAATAATATACAAGATTCGATAGCTGATTCAGATGTGGAGAAAAAGCTATGCATCTCTGTGAAAACATTCTCCCCTCAGATCACATATTGCTGATTAAACCACAAAACGAGAGAGAGCATCCAGAGTACTATTTATAGATTCTCAGCTAAGATTCAGTTAACTGTTCCCTTTATAATGGAACTAAGGCAGTTCATTCAATGACACTCACAGGCTTGTTTTAGCAATCCAGGATAAGACGATGTCAGGAAAGACAGCAAGCCTATGAAAGTCACTGTTAGTATTTTATGGCTGCATGTTACACATAACAAAAAGAAACTAGGCAGATGACTGAGGTAGATCAGTGATTCCCCTGTGGGGCTAGTTATGAATCTCATCAGGATATACTTGCTAGAAATACAAGCCCTTGCCTTAGAAAGTTTGAGCCAGGTGACTCTTTCTAATGCTTGAGAAAACCTGTTGTAAATGATGTGTAGTTACTATAGAAAAAAATTAAACCTAAGTTACAGGACACACCCTCTTGGCCACTGTTTCATATGCTAAAAGGCCAAGATTGCATTTAGCTTTGGATAATGGATCAGTAAGGGAATAACCATAGTACTATAAATCACAGAACTCCAAAGGATGTAGTATAAAACAAGTGATGAAAGATACATTGGAAGAAAATCACAGGAATTGATCAATAAGCTTTGTGGAAAAGTCCAGACATCCAGCTATTTAATTAGGGATGTAATAAAGTTTATTGATATAGTTGTTCCACTTAAGGAAACTTCCCTGGATACTGTATATAAAACTAAGGAAGTGCATGGCTATGGCAAACATGAAACAAAATTGCCAATGCCATTATAAGTCAAAGAATAATCACCCTTTTAATCAAGCCAACAAGAAGAGTAATTTATTGTATAATAGCAAGCAAATATGTTTTCACAGTAGGACAAAATGCAACACAGAGAGTGAAGAGAAAAATCCACAGTTCTAGGTACCAAGCTAGTTATGAAACTGATTGATGGATCAGCCAGCTACACCTATCAGGACCTCCTGTGGGCCAGGCTATTGTATTTCATGCCTAGGGCATAAAAACAAATGATACATGGTCCCCAGTCTCAAGTATCGGTTACTTAGAAGGGTCTTCTGGTATCTAACTTTGAGCTAGGTTGACTTTTGAAGGGATCATGAGTAGTAACATTAAAGTAGAGGATGCACCTTCCATTAAGAGAAATATTTTTTTCTCTTGATACCAGTAACCTTGTTATTTTTACATAAGACTTTATGCATTTATTACTTTTAACATTCAGGAGTTAAAGTTAGTAAAATCGATATGGTTTGTAAAATTTGTGAATGAAAAATTTGACTTGTTTAAGGCTGGTCTTTTACAGATATGTATCTATTTAGTAAAACATTACTTCAAAGGGAGTCATTTCTGTATTCAATAGATGATACAATATATGCTATATAAACATAATAAATGATTAAACAATTTAAAAATTATCCCTGACTTTATTCAGTCAATTTAATTTTATAAACAATAAAGAGTTACTCAACTTAAGTGACTAAAAGTTTTGGGGGAGCCAGCCACCACTTGGTTACAAGAATGAAAGACATGATTCTCAGTTTAGGGTAATTAGAAATTCTTCTACTGACATTGCCTGAAGAGTGGTATAATTTACAAATATTTTGAGAGATTATTTCTATGGGTAATCTCCCTTTCTCTGTAAGAATGAGATATAACTTGATTAATAGGCATCATACAAATTCAGCCTTATAAAACATTTGCATGCCAAAAATATTTTGAGGAGGATGGTGGAATTTTTAGAAAATTTTCAAGATCGAATTAATAGTTACTTATTCTGTTCTGTTTAGCTTCCAGGAAATGACAGATTTTTCTCCCAATGAAGTTTTGTATATATAAAGCAAGAGATGACAATTTAAGTTAAATAACATAGGGTATTTTTTTCCATCCTTGTGGAATTTATTTTAGGTAAATATCAGGACACTATTCAGGTGAAGGCCTAGTCACATTTCTAGTTAAACAAGTAATCCAAATTGTCCAAGAGTGAATACACAACACAATAAACAACACAGGAAATGTGGGGAGGGCACATAAATTTTTTCCATCAATCATAATTCTTCAAAATAATAGAATGCATGCAGATCCTCACATGAAATCAGTGATATTTATTAGAGGGCCCAGAATTGTAGTAGGGAGCTCTGGCTGCTAGCACAACAGTGATGGTAACTTTTAGTATTTTGAACTTATTTACATTTAAGCAAAACAACATTAATACCCCATCAAAATCTGATGCTCTCTTAACATGTACATTAAATTAGAACAATGTTTTTGATCCACTTTTTTTATGTCCATTAAAATTAGAGCAGGAACAAATGTATACATATGTGACCCCATTGGGTACAAATGTCTAAAGGAAGTAGACTCTTCCACCTAGAAATGACACTTGTTTTATGTACATACGTACATATAGATGTGTGTGTATAATGTGGAATTTTAGGGCTCAGGGTCATAACTACATCTAATGATGAATTAAACCATAGAAAGCATAGTTGGGCCTGCCACTGAAGGACTGAACCTAATTACTTTTGAACATCGGTCTGGAAAAGGCACATTAAGCTTGATATCTTAAGAATTCTCTCTTCATTAGACAGGGAAGTGTGGAACCCTGAGTATAATTCTTTCAAATATACAACCTCTTTTCATGATCTTTCTGGTTAAGGCTTTGGCTTTACAGAGCTACTATAAATGTGACTACTCCCTGGTGACAGGAGACAATTTAGATGAAAAAAAAAAGAGATGCTAAAGGAAACATCAGTATTACAATGTTATTGAATATAGGAAATATTTTCATACAGTAGATAATGAATTTGAATGTTTGATTTTCTAACTGATTAGATAACCTGTCCTTTTATTCTCTTCCAATAATATCTGGGGATACCAACAAAAGGAAAATACAGTCAAAAAGAAGCATAATAATACTGAATATACATTGTAAGTTCTATGCCTGAGAGATATTTACCAGACTTAAAATTATGAGAAAACATAGCTGTTGATTTACCACTTAAAGTAGCTTACGTGTTTTAGTACAACCTGCTGTTCTTAAAGGTAAAGTGGCTTAATCATTAGAAAAACATCAGTAATGAATATATTAAACAGTAATATCCTGGAAAACAAAAACTAGGAAGAAATGTCAGCATAGGAAATACAATATTCATTTGAAAAAGTGACAATCTTAATTACAAATTTCCACAGCATAACAGATAAACTGAACAAAATTGTGTAAAAGTTGAAGATGCCCCTTTATGAAGGTCAAGGTGATGATCCGTTAAGTAGGTAATGTCTGCATTATTTTCAACATGTATTGTTTAAAGGCATCCGTCACATGTCTGCACGAACAAAAGAAGCAAATACTCCATCTTCCCGAGCTAAGAGGCTTTCTGGAGTGTCATATTCTAAGATGTTTCCTCGCTTCATCACAATAACTAGGTCTGCCGTCAGAATAGTGTGAACCCGATGCTGTGAGGGAAAAGAATACATGTATTTGTTACAAATTTCAAGGTACAGGCCAAATCAGTGGAATATGTATATTTCGCATGAGTCCAGGACATTTATTTATCTTGGGATGCCAGGAGATGCAAGAAGCATACTGGCCAATATGGCTGGGTCTTGTATGGACTGTATTAAACTGAGTGTGGCTAATATGGCACCTTCATTTTTTTCATGGAAGTGTAAGTAGGCTAAGCGTTTGTCAAATAATTAACTAATAAGAAGAGCCAGTGTGTATTTCACACTCACGACGTTTCTCAATTTGGACTACCCATATTTCAAGTGTTTCAATAGTCACATGTGGTCACGGGCTACCATACAGGACCTGGACCACGCAGATCAAAGTATCAGCTGAGGGACAGCCAAACCCAGAAATACCATCTGTTTATCTGATTCACAGTCTTCCAAAGAGCCTTCTCCTAACAATCCAAAGTCCAACCTACAACCATCCGCAGGGGCAAAGACCTGTCTTTTGTATTGGCCTATGTAGATGGGATAGTCTGAATGTTTATGCTTTCAGAAAAGTAAGCATAGTTAGGACTCACAACCAGAGAAGAAAGGATGCCAACTTAGAACATGCACCATTATTTTCAATATCCACAGACAAACCCATCACTCACTAAATATTAGTTATGAATGCTATGAATTTTGGAATTATCAGTATTAAGAGGTGTAGACACTCAACCATACCATGCTTCATGTAGAAAACAGAAAACTAGCCTTTTGAATAAGTAAGGGTCCACTTTTATCCTCTTTACCTGTCCATTTGGGGAGAAGTATTAAGTTCTTTTTCCCCAAAAACATCTCCCCATCTTCTCCAGTGAGAAAATTCTTGAAAATATTAGAGAGCCATTTTTCAAGTTAGCCAATTCTCTTATTAAATCATTCAATCATTCACACTTTAGTGTGAATGAGTTAATCAGGAGGCTATTTCCCAGGGCAGAAGGAACCACAGAGTTCACTGGGCCCTGTGTTCAGAAGGTGGGCTATAATGGGGAGTCATTTCCTGCCACCTTGAAAAAGCTGAACTTAAAAGGGTGGTCCTTCTCCCATGCATGAATCACAAAATGGAAGCATAAGAAAGCACTCCAATCATAACTCTCATTACTCAACAGTTAAACTTAAGGAATAATTTAAATTAAGCAATGAAATCTTCAGGGCAGTAAGAAACATCTGTGGTATTTTTAAGGACACTTATAAAATATTCCCAGGGAATCATGAAATTGGTCCTTAGCACAGGGGTAAATCTGGTTCTTGGGTTTTTGTAAATACCATCTCTTGAATGTATACATTTGTAAGCATATGCATGTACCTCACTCTTCATTAAACATAACTGACACACCTGGTTATGCTGACTGGTGTGACAATACCCTGTAGTTAGCATCCTCACAGCATGCCTCCCCTTTCATCACAGCATTAGCCTTGCCTTCCTGATGGGAGGCTGTTAAGATAACTACCAGAGAATGGGATACTTGGCAGAGTAGCTCATGATGGTCTACTTGTTGGTCATCACCAAAGTGGAAAAGAGGCCATTCTTTTGGGCGAGCAAGTTTGGAACAGTATCACATTCCACTAAAATACCCTCAGAAAAGACTAAAACAAGGCCTGCATCCATAATAGAAGAGACGCGGTGCTGGAGAGAGAAGGAAAATGGAAAGAAGACAAGAGTGTCAGCAAGAGGGAAACTGTCCGGGTGATTCGCTTAAAAATAGTTTTTTGTTAAACATTAAATGTTTGGTTAAACATTTTAACGTGAGCAAGAATCCATCTATCTGCAGGGAGGAAGAGAGAAGGCCATGGCCTATATTAAATAAACTATAACACGAATTACAAAGATTTAAGAAATTCTCCATTTTGATTGGTGCTCAGAGAGTCTCTGTCTCAGCTGTGTGGTATCTCACTGCCTTTTTTTTTTAAACAGTTAAATGAATAGAAACAGAAATTAAGTGTAAATAGCAGAACTGCCTACTTCTGAATCCACTCATCAGACCATTAGACTACTGAAAAGAGAATTATCCCATATGAACTACCATCAGTATGTGGAGCAAAATCACAGCCTGTAACTTGCTGGACTCCTTAGATTTAAAATGTCCTATCATTGTAACTTAGGTAGATTGAGGTAGATAGAGCAGACAGTTTGGCAAAACAAAACAATATAAATAGAGTATAGCTGTTTTCTTTTTTCTTTTTTGCACAGATGCAGAAACATTAGCAGAGAAATATGTAATTCAGCCGATGTGTATTTTAACTGATCAAAAATAAAGATTACTGAATCTTGGAACAAAACCAAAGGAGAGGAAATCATCCCCATCCCCCATACTTACAGCAATTGTAACAACGGTGCGGTCTGCAAAAGCTGTCATTACCACTTTCTGCAAAATATTTTCCTGCCAAAGAAATAAATTGAGTCTGAATTTCCTCCGTACTACTTTCTCTTGCCATGATAGTTTGCTCCCAAGAACAATGCTCTATCATGCCCAATCCCTTCTGAGAACCCCCAGTCCGAGGTCTTCTGTGGAAGGCATACCAGGGAGCAGGCCCAGCCATAAGCTCCCCCTGGGGCCTTACATGTCTTCCAAGTGCAAACTAAACTCAGAGATGAGCCGAGAATGGCTGCTAGATTTATTATCAGGGAACTGCAAGAGGAAAATGAAATTGAATGGACATGGAAATGCTCATCTGAGTTACAACACAAACAGTATGTATTCAAAACTGACAAAAATAAAACCCTATCACAGTGTTAACTTTTGAGTCAGAAGAGGGAAAAAAGGAAATACATGCCCCAAATTAGGATTTTGACCCATAAAAGAACATTCCAGGCAGAAATCGTTTTTATTCCCACCACAGACCATTATTATCATTATATTTTAAAAGATGTTCTGGATAAAGAGTCTACCTTTCTCCTACAGCAAAGCTTGATTACCTAAGTCTATGTGAAGGAATTCTTTCTTCCAATCAAATGGCTTATTGCCAATTAAATTCATCTCTCATTATCTCTCTCTCATCTCTACTGAGGTAGTATTATCCTTATAATAATCCCCAATAGTATAAACCCTTAGTACTTAATACTAATTTTGATGTAGTTATGCTTATTTTGTGAAACGGCTTGTTTAGAAACTATTTTATTGCTTTAAATTATGTTAACTTAGATACTTTAATTGATGCCTTAATAAAAATAAATGATGTCAAATATTTCCATGGATAATTGGCCTTTAAACATCTTGAAACGGTTCCATTTTAGGGGGCAGTTTTACCCAATCTAAAGAGATAGCAAGAAAATATAAGGTTGCAGGTGTTTTTCATTTTCACCCTTTCTGATACCAAGCTTTTCATATCAAGTTAACTTTTATAAGAAAACACTAATTGCTAGCTTTTTAAACCACAGTTTGTGGTTTAACGTGAATTTTCTCTACTCAATCACAGCTTTCCAGACAGATCCTTCTTGGACATATTTAACATTTTTAAATCAATTCTTTCAAAAGGCAGTGTCTGGCTAGTTAACGTGAATACATCAAGGAGGCCATTATTAATTCTAGTGAATCCTCCTTCAAACTGCTTTAGAAAATAATGATTGGTTTTGGTTCTTAATAGATTTCATTCAATAGAGATTTGCATACTTCATTGTAGAACTTCCATGGCTTAATACAGTTCACCCTTGAATAACACAGATTTGAACTGCACAGGTCCACTTATACAAGGACTTTTTCAATCAACACAGTACAGTACTGAAAAATACCTTTCTCTTCCTTATGATTTTCTTAACATTTTCTTTTCTCTAGCTTACTTTATTGGAAGAATACAGCATATAATACATATAACATACAAAACATGTGTTAATCAACTGTTGATGCTATCAGTAAGGCTTCCAGTCCACAGCAGGCTATTAGCAATTAAATTTTTAGGGAGTCAAAAGTTACATACAAATTTTTGACTGTGGGGTGGCAGGGGCCAGCACCCCATGTTGTTCAAGGATCACCTGTACTTGAATCCCTGAATGCAGTACTCTCATCGACAAAGCCCTGGAATTTTACTGTTTTGAGAATTAATCAAAAAGTGATGGTAAATTTATTTCATGTCAATTGGCAATAGGAACTCTTTTAAAGAAGGTGTTATGTCATCTTTATTATAATTTTTAACGTGCTTTCATCATTTGGTTACAGAGATGAAGAAGACACTCAAAACAATAGTACTGAGGATTCAGACCCCAGTCAGGAAAAAATAACTTGTGCTTTTCACATGCGTTTTTCCAACTCCTCAGCTTATATGCTTAGCTAGTGCACTCACTGTGGCCATGTCGATGGACGCTGTCGCCTCGTCCATGATGAGGATGCTGCTCTTGCGCACAAAGGCCCTGGCAAGGCAGAACAGCTGTCTCTGTCCAACGCTAAAATTCTCTCCACCCTCAGTGACAACTGCATCTAAATCATAGAAAGAAGCCAGGATTTCACTAAAGAGATGCCGTAACATTTTCTTTGGGCAATGAGATAATCAGGATGATCTTGGGTCATCCTATTTTTGACAACAGATGGTAAATTAACTCCTTAGAGTAGGATATAAAATGCTGTTAAACATTTCGAAGACTGGAAGGCCTTAGAGATTATTTAATTATTCAATAGAATTTTCTAAGGAGATGATTCAATATAATTATCTAAGGCCCAAAGAGATGAAGTGGCTCCCCCATGATTACATAGCTAATTTGTAATAGAGCTTGATAAGAAATGGAATAATCTCCACTCCGATATCTTATTCTCTTTCCATTGTACCATCCCAGTGGGCTGTAAGCACCAAGTGGGTAAGGACTGGGTTTGTTTTGTTTATCGGTGTATCCCCGGTACTTACTATGGTATCTAACTTAGGAGCTGAACAAAACATCATTTCACGGATTAATGAATGTTATATCCACGTCATCATTTCCTTTTTTTGTTGTTTCCACCCACATTTCATAAACTGTGCTATCGTGAGTTTAAGATAAATTCTGTTTCCAAAATATCTCCTTTATTGGAATTCAAACACTTTACTAAAAAGTCCTGGGTTGGGGTAGGAAGGAATTCCTATTGTTTATATTCTCACGCATCAAATTCTTACAGTTTTTCATGCTTGGGAGCTAAGCATTTATTCTTCCAACTTTAATTTACATAATAAATAAGGAGGACACTGGGCATGATGAGTGCTCGGCACCAGAGCTGGCCTGAGCCGGGTCTTTGTCAAGCAATTGTCGTAGCCTTTAAGACAATGGGCATCAACAGTGTTCAGTCACATGGTGTAAATGCCACCCCAAGTTGCTTGCCCTGCACCAGAACCCCAAAACACATGCTGACGATTCAAAGCAGGTACATACAGCTCTCATGTTAGCAAAGAGGACCCTAAAGATGTCATTTCCTGTCTTTCCAACTACTGATGGCAGGGTGAGCTCTATAGGCCAAGGGAGAAAGGCTCTATAAACATCATCAACTTCCCAAGTGGACTTGCTGGGGTTTCCGAAGGAGACAACAAAAATTATTATGGGAAGTTCATCTAGACCTCTGGAATTACTCCCATAATCTGACACTGGCAAGGTTAATAAAACTATCCTTAAAGACATGCTGTCTCAATTTTTGTTGGTGGGATGCCTTCTCCTTGGGACTTGATTAAACTCATAAAAGGTACTGTTTTTGAGTGGGTCCTCCCTCCCAAAGAAACTGGTAAATAAACATGGTTTTATTTTATGGGTTGATTTTTACTAACTAGACACAAAAACAACACAATTTGGCAACTAGATATTATGTACTACAATTAGAACATCAACCAACTCTTATTATATTTTTTTAATTCAAGAAAGCAAAAGTCCAAAACTAAACTATTCATTTTTATAAAGAAGAACTTTTGTTGTTTTGTTAATCATGTTCTTTCATTATTCATTTTGTTCTTTTGTTCTGTTATTTGCCATAAACTGTACTACCTCTGGGAATGAATTTATATCTGTGATTGTTCAAGTACATGATTCATCCCTTGTGTGAGTGGCCAAAACTGATCCTGCAGCAAGGCAATAAAAAATAACATCTTCAAAAAATTATGTTATATAAATTTCAGGAAGATGCCCTCCTGGCAGTAAAGAAAATGGCTGCCAATGTGGAGCAACTGCCCGATTTTGAATGGTACTGAGTGGTCTTTAAACCTAACAGCCTCTTCAATCTTTCTACTCATTTACTGAGGCTAAGTGATTGTGCAGATCACATGAACAAAATGACCACAAGGAAATACTCTGATGAAAGTGACTTGTACCCACCAATGGTGAAAAGACTGAAGAGATAAAAGTATTAATTTGGAATGCTCACATAGGTCAGAATTTGTTTTACGTTTCATTCTCTTGCACCCCCTGCAAGATCATTAGATTCTGAAATGTCCTAAAAACCTTGAGGAGATTATTTTAAATGTAATAGGATTTAATTAATTATCTAATTCTAGCATAAAATGCAGCTAGAGATATGCAGAGTTAGTTGAATATGTAAAAAATAAGTACATCATTCAGAAAACATACCTAGACCTCCTGGTAGAGATTTGACCATGTTCTTCAGCTGAGCAATTTCTAGAGCCTCCCAGAGTCTGTCATCAGTGCACTTGCACTCTGGATCTAAATTAAATCTGTAAAAAGAAAAAAAAAATCAGTTATTTAGTCAATAAATAAAAATCAAGGAATTTTTACCTGTTTGCTTATTGCTGTTCTTAAAATGTAAGATCTTGAACAGTGTGCAGGATGGAGCAGGCATTCGATTCATGCTTGATGAATGAATAAATGGACCTAATGTTACGGAAAATGGTTTTTGATGATGTAATTAGTTTATGTGCATGAGATGACATGATAAAATTCATCACTTGGATTCATCAGCTTTCATATTAATGTTTAACCTAACCTGAATAGCATCTAGCAAAATATTCCCTCAGAACTGATGCTAAATACACAAACCTATATGGGAACATTTAGATGAATCATGCTGTACCCAACGCAACACGAACCTCATAAATATATCCAGAGATATCAATTCCCTGTGGTATCACTGCATAACTTGCTACATCTACAACTTTTAATTAAAGTGATTTTACAGCTAAACATTGAGCGATCTTATGTACATTTTCTCTTTTAGACAAAAGGACAAAATACTTCTTTGTAATTCAGTGGATGGAGGTGGGGAGCAAGAGAGAACAAAGGATGGATGCAATGAGAGACGTGATGTGGTGGCTTATGCCATAGGGGACACTGGAGCCAGGCAAACTTTATTCGGAATTGTTGTTCTGTCGTGTCCTGTGTTTGAACTTGGGCAAGTTACAGCTTCTCTGAGGTTCAAAAGTCTCATCTGTAAAATGGGGGCAATAATATGTATACTAGAGCAATGTTCTGAGGATTTAATGAGACAATATATTTAAAGCACCTAGCAGATAGTAGCTAACTCCATTCTCTTTTTCTTTTCCCCATGGAAAACCACAAACCAGGCATGGAGAAGATGGTAGCAGCTTTGTAAAAGTAATCCTGGCTGGAAGAAAAGTTGGGAGAGATAGTGGCAATCGAGGTATTAACCAAACTGAATATCTGCTGAGGCCAGAACAGACGTGTAAGAGGTAGGCAGGGTATCAGTAGCGTGGAACAACTTGGAAATGTCTGTCAAGGGATCACTGCTCTGAAGTACAGAGGAAAAAGTGGCTTTTGTAGAGTTAAAATCAATGAGTGGAGCTCTTGGACATGTAAGGGATTGGCTTCCACAGGTTAATTTAGCAACACTAGGGTTTCCCAATCCAAACTGTTGGACAGAATATTTGGCCTTATCATCTTGATAATCAAAAGCAATTCTGAGCAAAACCTTCATATGAGCCAAATGGTAGATGCTGAGGCACGTGGGCTTCTGTTGAATACACCCCCTACCTAATAGAACCGCTGAATAATATCGGATCCTGAAGAATGATTGAAAGTCTAGAGCGTAGCGTGTGCAATGGTAGTTTTGAAATATCTATCCCATCAATGACAATCTTCCCTGTTAAAAAGAAACAAAAATTACAGGCATGTAGTAAAATCACCAGTAAAATAATATTTGTTTACAAATTGAAAGTATTTCCCCAGTTCAGGATTGAACCTCAGGAGATGAAGCTTTCCATTTAAGTATTAAAAAACATCATTACATAATCTCTAAAAACAATATACATCTTGATATTTTCTCTTGCTTATGTATTTTCTCCTGAATGGATTTTTCAGTTTATATTCAGTTTATGTGGTTCATACAAACCAGAAGTATTTTTTTCCCTTAGTGGGTCCTCTTCCTTCCAATATTCCTTTGTCTTGGTTCCCGGCTCTATTTTCCTTCATAGCACATTCTCTGTATATTTTTACTTATCTTTTTTACTGTCTCTCTTGCCCAACTAGAAGACAGTTCTAGGTCTCAAACTCCTTGAGGACAGTGAATTTTGTTTCATTCACTCCTGTGTTGACTGAACAGTATAGTGAATTACAAATAAGTAAAATCTAGGGCATAGATACCAAATTTTAATGAATTTCTCCAGACTGTACATAGTTAACAGAGACTTTTGCAATCTTGACGTCCTTTTCTCAACCTGATGGAGTAATGGTATCGTATCACTTTGTACAAAGACAATATTGTGCCGTGGGGTGAGGAGGACAGATAAATGCAGCTGGAGTCCCTTTCCAGCTAGATTTCAATTTGAGAAGAGGCAAAGTGATCAGCTTAAAATTGGCTTTCAGGAATACTCTATTATCTATTAAAATCTTAATAGCCTAATGCTATTAAAAAGCAAATCAGTTGTTGACAGTCCATATGGGGCCTGAAATCATGTTTCTGCCCTCATGAGGGGCAGCAGGCTAATCTAACGTGTTCAGTTACAACCAATGCTTTTTAAATTAAAAGTGTCAGTCAGTTGTCTTTGGGGCAGGCAACAAACTCACAGGGCAAATCCCACTGGGCATCCTTCCAGCGTCTGTGTGTCACTATCAGCAGCCAGGGGCAGAGCAAGCAGCTGACTCGGGGGCACATGCTGAGCTCGCTCTGTTCCTGAACCTAAACCCAGAGACTGCAATTACCACAGTTCACCTCTGTTGTTCATGAACTGACCTCTTTATCTCACAGAACTGTGTGTCGATTTGGCTCAATAATATAAGCTGTCAAGTACGATAACAATGTAAAGCCCTGTGATCATCAGACTCTTTACCGATAATAATAGCAAGCACTTCCTTGAGCTAACGCCAACACATTGCTGGGTGCCCTTTTATTCAAGATGGCTATGTGCTGGCTTACTTATAGGCCACTTGATAGACTAAATAATGTGGCATGTTTCTTCTAAAGCAAAGATGAAATTATTTCTGTGTTTCATATTATTAATAATTTTGTGGATGAATATTTTTGTAGATGTCAAAACATGTGCTGGCTCTTTATAGCAAAGGTTGCCTCCTCCCAAGAGGTTCAAGGTTATTAAACCATGTTACTAAGAAGATGATAGAGTCATGTAACAAAATTAATAATGCAGGTTACTTATTCCCTTGTACTTTTTCCTTTGATGGAAAGAGATATATTTTTGTCTGAGGGAAGCAAGGCAGTCTTTCTCTCTCTTCCTTCTTCTTGAAATGCCACCTCCATCTACTCCTATTCAAAGTGGGTGGCCTTATTTTCAGCGTATCAAAATTCTATAACAATGTTTAGAGCTGAGTGTAGGACTAATAATTTTATTTCCCCAATTCTATGTTCTTTGTTTCTGACTGTTTATCTGGGATACATGCCTCAAACCATGGGTTGTAGGCTACAAAGTTCTTATAAATATTTGCTTTTTTTCTGCAGAATAAGGTAAGTTGATGTTGCGTTTTTTTTTAAGGGAAAGCACCACATGGCCACTGAAAAAACTGAGTTGGAAACTCACCATCAAATATATCAACCATTCTGAAGAAAGCCAGAGATAATGATGACTTCCCACTGCCAGTGCGGCCGCATATGCCCACCTGAAAAAGCAACTGTCACTCAGAGAGAAGAGGACTCAGAGAGAAACAGAAAATGGGCAATAGTGTTCTTAACTTGGAGAAGATACCCTGGTGAAACTACAATTCTATTTAAATGGAATAAATCATCACACTCTTCTCCGATCTCCCTGATGAGTTATCATTATTCAAATAAAAACATGAAGTCCTCACCAAATCTTCAGTGATTCCATTCTAACTATTTTTATGTGGTTGTATTGTTTTACCCTCACGGCTTAATTTTTGCATTTAGAATATTGTTGGTCTAATAAATAAGTATTCTACTTTACCTCAGAAGTGATGATTTTATAAAAAGTAGGATGAGTCCATTTTTTTTCTGCACGATTGTTCTTTTTAAAATAACTAAAATAAATCATTTTGGGACTAGAGCTAGTACAAATGCAAAAGCTCTCAACAGGATATCTAGTATGGCTATTTATAGGACAGAAATTCTGAAAAACCACGCCTATCGTTGATCTTCCTGATCTTCCTGGAAGACCAATGAACAGCAACAGGACTTGAAGAGCCTGCACTTTATCCGGAGCCCATTGCTCCGTTTTTTCTTTTATGTAGATAATCTGACCTGTAAAGTGCAGGGAATATTATGTGATCCCAGTGAGAATATACTTGGCTGGGATGTCTGAAGAACTTAGGTGGTAATGAGTAGTTCCATCAGAGGTTTTGTATGAAATAAATCAAATCATAGTAAATTCCATACCTTTTGCCCAGGTTTAATGTAAGCCTTGACATGTTTAAGAACAGGTTTCAGGTTATTCTCATATCTGACACACAGATCATGAATCCTGATCTCCCCTTCCTGTGGCCAGTGTTGGGGAACTTGAGCAGGATCTGGTGGGTGGGGACAGAGAAGGGGAAGACAGGAGGAGAGAAAGAGAAGGAAGGGGAAGCGGAGAGAGAGGAGGAGAGGAGGGAGGGGGGGCAGGAAGAAACACACACCAACTTATAAACATCTACACACACAAACACCTACATTTTTTTCTGACTGAACCAAATTCTATGTTTCTTTTTAAATTAAAATTACATTCAGAGGAAAGGCCTTTTAATTAAGACGTTTAAAAACAGTTTTCTTGTGTTGTTTTTGGAGCACTAACGAGCATCCAGTCTCTTTAGCTTTCCATCTTTCAATTCTATTCAAGACAGTTTATCTGCGAATTGATTCATTTGTTCAGTCAGCTGGTCTTCAAACATTTGAGTGCCTAAAATGGAAGTGGTGTTGTGCACAGTGGGGGGAATTTGGGGATGGAAGATATGCCTCGAGCTGCTCACTGTGTCCCCCGGGGGAAGCATGCAAGTAAGTCAGCATCTAAGTACTGCATGGAGAGGCCGTGATGGAGGTCAACCCAAGGCACTCTGAGAACACAGAGGGTGGTAACTGAGAGTTCCAGAGGGGTTTCAAGAGGAGGTGGTGTCTAAGTGAATCTTAAAGGGTAAGGGATGGGGAAATTTGTTTCAAGTATATATACAGAGAGAAAAACAAAGATAAAAAGAAAGCATAGCATATGGTTATGGCCAAAGTCCAAAGGTTTGTGGGAGGATGATGAGAGATGATGCGAGGTAGGTGGAAAGGATTGCTTCATAAAGCGTCTAGTGGTCTTAGCTAAGTTATCTGGATTTTATCCTTGAAGACCTGGAGAGGTATTGAAGTATTTAGGCAAAAGAATGAATTTTTAAGCGTGATATTTACATTTGAGAAAGATCATTCTGTCCTCAGTATTGAATGTCCTTCCCATTTTATTCTAGCAACGCTGAGAATCTCAGTCAGTATTTTAAGATCCAAGTTTCTTGATATCTACATTAATGAGGATCTTGAGAAAGACTATACAAGAGTTCATAGTTTAGATTGGTAACTAATGTAATGAAGCCATATATTTTTATAATTCTCTTTAAATATTACTGAATAATATCTGTTTAGACTACAGTTATATTCAACACTTTTCAGGCCTAAAAAGTCACATTATTTCTGGTGTACCTAATCAAGTAAAGTCGAGATGACAGGGGAGTCTTTGGATATTGAAGTGGAAAACAAAAGCAAAAATGACAATGTGTCTGACACACAGCTAATATTTGTATCAAATACACATTTAAGTGAAAGAAAATAATGCTCAGAACAATACCCATGGTGCCTTCATAGTTCTCAGACTCCATAGTCAAGAAACTGTTCACTTTCTTCACTGCCCCCATCTGGACTTCCAGGTCAGCCAGGTTCCTCACAACCCAATTCAAGTAATTGGTTATCTGCATAAGGTGAAAAAAAAACTAACACATTTAAAATGAAGTAGCAATCTTTGTAATCACTGCATCTCTGGGGATAGGATGACTTGGACAATCAGTGTACCGCATATGGTACAACCCATAAAAGCTACAGGAAATCAGAAACCAGAGAGAATGTCATGGGATACAGTGGGCAAAGAAGGTGTCTGCGCTACTTCAAGGGTCCTCAAAAGACACTTCTTGGTGAACTGTCCTCTGATAGTTGTACCTCTGCACTTATCTCATGTATATTCACATTCATTTTAGAGTCCCCAAATGTGTTGTGAGCAACTGAGGACAGGGATCTCAAAGAGCCTTGGGAATGCTCTGACCAGAGCATTTGAGGAGTTTCTAAAAACTGGTTCACAGTTATCAGAAATGAATCCATGCTGTCCTGTAACATGCTAGGTTTGGGCCCCAATCTACAATCATTTGCAAGATGTTATTTTGTTATGAACCTCAAACATCTCCTCTAACATGAATTGGCGTTGGTAATAACCATGGAAAGTACCTCCAACACTGAGTGAAGAGAGGGATTTTCATCCGTACCTACCGTAAGTGCATACAGGAGACCCAAGCCCACCAATCCGGAATTGGAGGACCCGCTAATGGATGCAATAGATGCAGTGAGGACAATGCAGGCTCCCAGATAATCCTAAAAAGGAGCAAGAAAAAATATTAAAAGAAACCTCTCAAGTTCTTAAACCAAGGATTCCAATCAACTTAGAGAGGTGATCACTAAAAGAATACACCTCACTCCTGTTGTGTCCTGTTACATTTCAGAGGAAGGCTACCTTAGATAGGGAAGAATGGCAATTCACAGCACATGGCTGCGATGGGAGTGAAGCAGTGCTCTCATTATATGCATGCACATAAGGGTGCAGAGATACCTTGCCAAAAATTAAGCTGCAATTTGTGGCCCAAACAGGATGAGACATAAGCTTTCTTTTTCTCTTCTTTTTATATTGCATTGTGTTGCTGTATAAGCAATTATTTTTGGATTTGATTTTCTACCTTAAATTTCATGTGTGCTTATGTCAGGGTTGTGATTAGCTTCCTTATGTGCTGAATCAAGGCCCTTGCAGAAGTTTGTATCTGGTTAACTTTTTGGGATTTGTACATGAATTTTCTGTCAACTACCTAATCTCAGAGTCTTAGGCATTAAATTTTCAGATTCCATGTAAATGAGAATAAGGGGTATATCTGCTTATCAGTTAGAAGTGTGGGCATGTCTTAGACTATCTGAACTGTTTACAACTCAATGATAAACTCTTGTGAAATTTTAAAATCATTAAGGCCAACCTTAAACTCAAATGAGAGACAGGGCACATGTGCCCATTACTTAATGCCCTTGTCCTTCCCTCTTTCCCAGTGTTCTTAGGTATTATTATGTCTTATCAAAACAGAAATCTTAAAAGCCTATCATGCTGATGTGTCCTAAGTCCCAGAAACAGGTACAACTTCAGGCATGAGCACTTTCTAGAATCATCTCGAGTATCATCTCACTGGTGATGACCTTTTCTAGATAGATACATCTTTGATCCCTTGAAAAACCAACTAGTAACTAGGTGATAACCCTTTATGGGATAGCAATGCAATACTTAACATGCTGAAGCAAATGAATGAAGTTTCTCAAATCAGCTCACGTGTACACATTTCTGCCTTTTAAAAATACCTCCAAAGAGCAAACAGTTGGGGAGCAATCAGTGGCCCCAGTCTTGTAGTCAGAGATCTGAGTTCAAATATTGACTTGGCCAATTACCAACTAGTGAGCTTAGGTAAGTAATTCAAATCCCTTTGAATCTCAATTTCTTCTTTGGAAAATAGAAATGATACCTAATTCACAGGAATTTGAAAGGAATAAATAAGATTATATACTAGTTAGATTTCCCCACCTCTGTGTATCATAATATCTTTTATCCCCTGGATGACTTTCAAATGTTTGAAGCAAGCTTAAAAGTTTGTGTGCATCATAAAATATCAAAGGTTAAAAGAGGCACTATAATTTAATTCTATAAGGATTTTCATGATCTTTGCAAAGAATAAATAAAAATGGTTCAGAGTTAATCCCTTCAGGCAGTAAATTCTACAGAGGTAGTAAATACCCCTTTGATTGCTTCTTCTGATCTATCCATTTGTTAACAACTTGTCACATCTCCTTCAGACAGTTCTTCCTCTTTTTTCCTTTTATTTGAAACATCAACTACATGGATGCAAAATTTAACCAGTCTGGGCTGCTCTTTTATACTTTTATAAATGCCAATGCACTCCCAAAATATTTCTAAAATATTTATAGCAATATGAATTTTTCCTTCCAGCCCTCTTGTGTACAATTAACACTTTTGACGTTTTGCTATAAATTTATTTCCATATTATTTTTCCTAAAAAGACTCATAAAGAGTTTCTGTGATAAGTCCCAGAAAGTAAGTTAGTACCAGGGCGATACTCTCAACAAGGGGCTCCCAGCTTCATAAAAAAACATATACTATTTGGCTTCTGAGAAATGTCTGTGGGCAATGTATATGTTAAGGGTTTAAAGCAAGGCATATTTTTATTAATTTTTATTCTCTACTTTCTCCTGGCTGACCTCACTGGGAAGAAGAGCTTCATCCATCCATTCATCCATCTATCCATTCATTCATTCATATATTCTTTTTAAAGTGTTAAGTCAGTTCACATAAGTTATTTTAGAATTATCAGTGCCTTCCTTCGCACTTATAATATATTCAGACTGATGAATTACAAAGCCTCTGAAGATGTAAAGTCTGGATTCTAGACCTTGCCTCCTCTGACCTTATCTGAGATTCCACTCCTGTCCTTCACTTTCTTCCAGCCACGCTGGTCTTCCTGTTCTTGGAAACACATCAACTTTGTTTCTGCCAATGGCTTTACCTGAAATGCTTCCCACAGGTCTCCAACACCAGGCTACTTCTCATCTGAAGAGCCCAGTATCACCTCTTGGAAAAGACTTCTTTTCTTGGCCCCAACCCAGCCCTGGAGCTGTTCTCCATCCCATAGTCCTGTTCTATTTTCCTCACACACTTGGAGCTATCAGAAATGTTCTCTTTTGCTTATTTGTTTACATGTTCACTGTCTGTCTACTCTTACTAGAATCTAAATTCCATGAGGACAGAGTCTTTGAATTTTTACCACTATTTTCTCCAGCAACAAGAATAATCTAAGTACATGGTAAAAGTTCAATAATTCTTTATGGACTAAATGACTGCATAAATTCAACCCTTCATAAAACATTCACTGAAGTTTTGTATGAGCCAAAATCTTCCAAAACAGGGCTTCTAACTTTTTAAAGGATTCATGAATCATTTAATTCTCCATCAATCCCTTTCCAAACTTTAAGAGTAGAACATGTGAAAACATTAAAAGTGTGCATTTTTAATAAGGTGGGAAGTCCAACCTTAAGTTTTACAATCTTTTAATCCCCCACTTAGAATCATAATATGGTTGTCTCTTAGAAAGCTTTGCTATGCGTGAGTGTTAGGGGATTTTTGCTTTTCTGAAGTAATGAATTTTGCATATCTAAGCCATGAACTTCATCATTCTGTTCCAAATTTATTATTATTATTTTTTTACCATTTCAATTGTGGCAAAAAAACAATCAGAAAGCACTGCTCTGTGTTACAAAGAGCAGGTCTGGATAGTACTAGAATAGAACGAGGCACAGCTGAGATACTGAAACAACAAAATAATCAGTCTAAATAAATGGAAATTAGTAGGACTAATATAAATATTATAAAGGAAATCCAAAACATTACACACTCGGTTTTTCTCTCTCCCTGTTAAATTATTATTTACTATGGGGTCTTTATAGTCTATATTGGGCCCTAGTTCACGCATTATAAGAACTAAATGGTAGGCTCAATTAGATGATAATTTAAACTATTTTCTATTGAATTAAAATGGCAATTCTGGTAATTGGTAGGCAGCTTTATCCTGGCAAGAGCACCAGCAGGAGAAGTGAAATCAGATGAAGGGAGGGAAAGGCGAGGCTTAATAAACTGAGTCAGGATAGATTTCCCGGTGAATGCTTTCAAAACTACTTGTAAGGTTGATGGTATGATCATTCAACATTACTCTTTTAGCTATTAGTCCAATAAATAAAAGATGCCAAAATTTACACCAAGGCATAATGTTCTTGATGCCTCAGCAATAAGGCATAGCTTTCTGAAATACATTTATAGCAAAATTTCCAGGGGATAAACCCATTTTGAAATCTACAATCTATTACATTTAAATAGATATGAGAGCTTAAAAGCCAATGTTTGCAACTTAGTATCTATAATGAACTTATTGTATTGTTATAAAAATATTCTTAAGATTGTATATCAGTACTTTAATTTAAAAATATATTCTTTATCTTTCTTTTAGAAAGTGCTACTGGATACTTTTCAGCTCATTCCTGGGTTACCACTGATCAAAAATGTTTTTTTTTTTCTAAGGAATTGGAAAATTTGGGGAGACACTTGAGAATTTTCGCCCTCCTCTGCATAAGAGACATGTGATCTATACCGTGATAAATTATAACTTCTCCTAAGTTTGTGAATGCAACACTCCCCTCCAGAAGGAAAGCCCTTAGTCCCCATGTTAAAAGAGGAGCCTCTTGTCATGTTTCTAGTGATTCCGTGCCATCTATCTATCTGCAGGATTATAGTAAAAATTGTAATTTTCTATAAAACATCCTTGTAAACAGTTAACAGAAACACGTCTCTTTCCTTGACCATGTCCTTGGAAGTACATGTGTGAGGTAGTGCTGTGTGTCTGGGAGAATATATTAGGGCCTCCAAACAAGGTCAGTGCACACCTGTCCGTTGCGGCATTAGGAACGCACACAAAATGCTCTGGGTTGGTTCACAAAACAGACTCTGGTGCCAGCTCTCCCTGAAGACTCTTTTCGGTTTAGCCTGTTGATTCTAAAGACTCTTTTGGCTTCCTGATGCAAATTTTCTTTTATCCTTTCAGCACACAGCAAGACAAAGCCTTGGAAAGACAGCCTTTAGATAGAGTTACACAATTTTTGCAGATGGAAGCACCGATGCCAAAGAACTGGAATTGTTTAGTGCAGAGGGATGAAGGGAAGACGCTGTGCTGAACAGAGTACCGTAAGCAGCACTCAAAGGTTAGGCCGCAGTGACACCCGGCACACAACTGTGGCCCCCTCCCTTGACACCCGGAGGGAAAAACCCTCCCCCTGCTGCCAAAGCAGCCCCGGTGGTCACAGTTCTAGATTCTTTCCACCAG
The DNA here is from genome assembly GCA_032199065.1 of Smutsia gigantea. NCBI lineage: Eukaryota > Metazoa > Chordata > Mammalia > Pholidota > Manidae > Smutsia > Smutsia gigantea. The sequence continues at coordinate 14,188 of JAVSCE010008788.1, read as the reverse complement.
CTAAATTATTTTCTTCGTTTAGACCCTTGTCCTTTTTTGCTCTAAGTGTGTTGTGACCGTTATTTTTTTCCAATTCAAAATGAGTATGAAATGAACATGGTGGGCAGGGCCAACTCTTCCACAGGGAAAACTGTTCATTCAGAGAGAGGGAGTGACCTGCGGTCGTCCTAACTCTTAACACGGGCAGGTAGAGAACTGAGAGCTCCATCTATCTATCTATCTATCTATCTATCTATCTATCTATCTATCTATCTATCTATCATCTATCAATCTATCACCTATCTATCATCTATCTATCATCTATCTATCATCTATCATCTATCTATCATCTATCTATCTATATCTATCTATCTATCATCTATCATCTATCTATCATCTATCTATATCTATCTATCTATCTATCTATCTATCATCTATCATCTATTTGTCTGTCTGTCTGTCTTATCTATCTGTCTGTCTTATCTATCATCTATCTATCTATCTATCATCATCATCTATCTTTTATCTAAACGTAGATAATAAACAAAAATTGGATGGGGGTCAGGGATCTTGCTAAATTCAACAAACAGTGTTTTTACTCTGGTTTGAGAATGGAAAGACAGGGAAGAGAAAAAAAGCCACAGAAAGCTGTAACTTTTCTCTCCTCTTTCTCTCCACTAAGGTGATGAGTCCATGACTTAAGAGTTGGTGCCATCCCAGATCTGCACCCAGGAATCCTGCTTGCCTTTTCTGATTTATGCCCAATACCTCAACCTCCCTTGTGCCACTTTAATTGTGTTTCTGCTTTGGGAGCTCCAAAAATATGTGCTATAGGCAAATATTTTTGTTAATTTACTGAGTAATATGGCAAAAAATAGGCAATGGGCGGGGTTGTGTTGAAACTGTGGATAAGCCCAATGCAGATTCCCTGGGCCAAACAGAAGTTTTCATTAGTTATTTTTTTAATATGTAATATGTATTTTTTGTAATGACTTACAAGGCAGAATATGTCCAACTGTAGGGTTCAGAGAACAGTTCACACCCTAGTCCCCAAGGTCTTGTATCTCAGCATTCCTATTTTTGATACAAGGTCCATTTATTTCCAACTGAATTTGTGTCTCCAGTGATGTGGACATGTCCACAGGAGCACAGTGGTAATGAGGTCATTGATATGTGTACAAGTGGGACAAAGGCTATTCCCTAACAGGAGTCATCTACTTAATTTATTCAACACTTCTACCATAGCATATGTTCTTGGATCATAGCATTTATATTCAATTATTCTAATATTCTAAATGTTCTGGTTCTAACGAAAACTTTCCGCATACTCAGAAGAACAGAGAGTGAATCTGACTGGTGTTAAGCTGTATCACTGGGGCTGTCTAAAGGTGTGTGTGTGTGTGTATGTGTGCATACCCACATAAAGTCATTGACACATAGACAATGAAGATAAATCACACACAAAAGACTATAGACCTTGACTTCTCTCCACAGATATGCCTGGAATTTTGCAATAAATCACAAGTTTCTTTTTCTTAATTTATTTATTTATTTTTATTTTTTATTTTTTAAGTTTATTTTGATATCATTAATCTACAATTAAATGAGCAATATTATGGTGATTACACTACCCCCTTCATCAGGTCCCCCCCACCAACCCCATTACAGTCACTGTCCATCAGCATAGTGAGATGCTACAGAGTCACTACATGTCTTCTCTGGGTTGTACAGCCCTCCCCATGCCCCCCTAACATTACATCTGCTAATCGTAATGCCCCTTTTCCCCTCTTGTCCCTCCCTTCCCACCCATCCTCCCCAGTCCCTTTCCCTTTGGTAACTATTAGTCCGTTCTTGGGTTCGGTGAGTCTCCTGCTGTTTTGTTCCTTCACTTTTTTTCTTTGTTCTTATACTCCACATATGAGTGAAATCATTTGGTACTTGTCTTTTTTGGCTTGGCTTATTTCACTGAGCATAATACCCTCTAGCTCCATCCATGTTGTTGCAAATGGTAGGATTTGTTTTCTTCTTATGGCTGAATAATATTCCATTGTGTATATATGTACCACATCTTCTTTATCCATTCATTTACTGATGGACACTTAGGTTGCTTCCATTTCTTGGCTATTGTAAATAGTGCTGTGATAAACATAGGGGTGCATATGTCTTTTTCAAATTGGGCTGCTGCATTCTTAGGGTAAATTCCTAGGAGTGGAATTCCTGGGTCAAATGGTATTTCTATTTTGAGATTTTTGAGGAACCTCCATACTGCTTTCCACAATGGTTGAACTAATTTGCATTCCCACCACCAGTGTAGGAGAGTTCCCCTTTCTCCACATCCTCGCTAACATTTGTTGTTGTTTGTGTTTTGGATGTTGGCCATCCTCACTGGTGTGAGGTGGTATCTCATTGTGGTTTTAATTTGCATTTCTCTGATGATTAATGAGGTGGAGCATCTTTTCATGTGCCTGTTGGCCATCTGAATTTCTTCTTTGGAGAAGTGTCTACTCATGTCCTCTGCCCATTTCTTAACTGGACTATTTGCTTTTTGTTTGTTGAGGTGCGTGAGTTCTTTATATATTTTGGATGTCAACCCCTTATCGGATACGTCATTTATGAATATATTCTCCCATTCTGTAGGAAGTCTTTTTGTTCTACTGGTGGTGTCCTTTGCTGTACAGAAGGTTTTCAGCTTCATATAGTCCCACTTGTTCATTATTGCTTCTGTTTCCCTTGCCCGGGGAGATATGTTCATGAAGAAGTCGCACATGTTTATGTCCAAGAGATTTTTGCCTATATTTTTTTCTAAGAGTTTTATGGTTTCATGACTTACATTCAGGTCTTTGATCCACCTTGAGTTTACCTTTGTGTATGGGGTTAGACAGTAGTCCAGTTTTATTCTCTTACATGTAGCTGTCCAGTTTTTCCAACACCAGCTGCTGAAGAGGCCGTCATCTCCCCAATGTATATCCAAGGCTCCCTTATCAAATATTAATTGACTGTATGTGTTTGGGTTGATGTTTGGATTTTCTATTCTATTCCACTGGTCTGTGGGTCTGTTTTTGTGCCAATACAAAATTGTCTTGATTACTGTGGCTTTCTAATAGAGCTTGAAGTCAGGGAGCATAATTCCCCCTGTTTTATTCCTCCTTCTCAGGATTGCTTTGGCTATTCGGGGTCTTTTGCGGTGCCATATGAATTTTAGAATTATTTGTTCGAGTTCATGGAAGAAAGCTGTTGGTATTTTGATAGAGATTGCATTGAATCTGTAGATTGCTTTAGGTAGTATAGCCATTTTGACAATATTTATTCTTCCTAGCCAAGAGCATGGGATGCATTTCCATTTGTTAGTGTCCTCTTTAATTTCTCTTAGGAGTGTCTTGTAGTTTTCAGAGTACAGGTCTTTCACTTCCTTCGTTAGGTTTATTCCTAGGTATTTTATTCTTTTTGATGCAATTGTGAATGGAATTGTTTTTCTGATTTCTCTTTCTGTTAGTTCATCATTAGTGTATAGGAAAGCAACAGATTTCTGTGTGTTAATTTTGTATCCTGCAACTTTGCTGAATTCAGATATTAGTTCTAGTAGTTTTGGAGTGGAGTCTTTAGGGTTTTTTATGTACAATATCATGTCATCTGCAAATAGTGACAATTTGATTTCTTCTTTACCAATCTGGATGCCTTGTATGTCTTTGTTTTGTCTGATTGCCGTGGCTAGGACCTCCAGTACTATGTTGAATAACAGTGGAGAGAGTGGGCATCCCTGTCCTGTTCCCGATCTTACATGAAAAGCTTTCAGCCTCTCACTGTTAAGTATGATGTTAGCTGTGGGTTTGTCATATATGGCCTTTATGATGTTGAGGTACTTGCCATCTATACCCATTTTGTTGAGAGTTTTAATCATGAATGGATGCTGAATTTTGTCAGATGCTTTTTCAGCATCTATGGAGATGATCATGTGGTTTTTGTTCTTCTTTTTGTTGATGTGGTGGATGATGTTGATGGATTTTCGAATGTTGTACCATCCTTGCATCCCTGGGATGAATCCCACTTGATCATGGTGTATGATCCTCTTGATGTATTTTTGAATTCGGTTTGCTAATATTTTGTTGAGTATTTTTGCATCTACGTTCATCAGGGATATTGGTCTGTAATTTTCTTTTTTGGTGAGGTCTTTGCCCGGTTTTGGTATTAGAGTGATGCTGGCTTCATAGAATGAGTTTGGAAGTATTCCCTCCTCTTCTATTTTTTGGAAAACTTTAAGGAAAATGGGTGTTATTTCTTCTCTATATGTCTGGTAGAATTCAGAGGTGAATCTATCTGGTCCGGGGGTTTTGTTCTTGGGTAGTTTTTTGATTACCACTTCAATTTTGTTGCTGGTGATTGGTCTGTTCAGTTTTTCTGTTTCTTGTTTGGTCAGTTTTGGAAGTTTGTATTTTTCTAAGAAGTTGTCCATTTCTTCTAGGTTTTTCAGCTTGCTAGCATATAGATTCTCATAATATTCTCTTATAATTCTTTGTATTTCTGTGGGATCCGTCGTGAATTTTCCTTTCTCATTTCGGATTGTGTTTATGTGTGTAGATTCTCTTTTTCTCTTAATGAGTCTGGCTAGGGGTTTATCTATTTTGTTTATTTTTTCAAAGAACCAGCTCTTGGTTTCATTAATTTTTTTCTATTGTTTTGTTCTTCTCAATTTTATTTATTTCTTCTCTAATCTTTATTATGTCCCTCCTTCTGGTGACTTTGGGCCTCATTTGTTCTTCTTTTTCCAATTTCAATAATTGTGTCTTTAGACTATTCATTTGGGAATGTTCTTTCTTTAGATAGGCCTGGATTGCAATATACTTTCCTCTTAGAACTGCCTTTGCTGCGTCCCACAGAAGCTGTGGCTTTGTGTTGTTGTTGTCATTTGTCTCCATATACTCTTTGATTTCTGTTTTGATTTGGTCATTGACCCATTGATTAATTAGGAGAATGTTGTTAAGTCTCCATGTATTTGTGAGCTTTTTGTTTTCTTTCTAAAGTTTAATACCTTTATGATCTGAGAAGTTTGTTGGTAGAATTTCAATATTTTCGATTTTACTGAGGTTCTTTTTGTGGTCTAGTATGTGGTCTATTCTGGAAAATGTTCCATGTGCACTTGAGAAGAATGTGTATCCTGTTGCTTTTGGGTGTAGAGTTCTGTAGATGTCTGTTAGGTCCATCTGTTCTAGTGTGTTGTTCAGTACCTCTGTGTTTTTACATATAAATCACAAGTTTCTTACCAAATTTACCTTTACCCATTAGAAATAAAAGCAAAAGCTTCCTTAATTTTTATGTTAGTTTTTAAGGGACAGTTCCGGTAATGAGACTAGACAGTAAATCTTGGAAGGATTATAATACACAGAAAACAAAGATAAGACATAATAACAGATGCATTACAAAGTAACAGAAGGAATGGAAGATTCTGCCCATCCTGTTTAAAATATTAATATTTTCTTTAGGTTTCTACAAGTGGAACTGGAATTCTTTTATATTTAGGTTGGTCCAGCTGCCTTTTTTGCATAGAAGTTAAAGTAGTGGTTGTGAGTCAAACTAATCTAACCCATTCTGAATCTGGCTGCTGTTCCTCTCTAATTTTTCCTGACCTTCCTTTTCTTGGCAGTCTGAAGGCTCTAATATCTTGTCTTCTGGCTATGAGAGCAGAACATATGGTTTGCTTGGAGATTCTTGTTAAACACTGTCCATTAACCTGACGGTAGGAAGTGCTGAAGAGCGGACACGTGAATCAAGTGAGACACTCACCTCAAGTCCAAAGCAAACACACTTGCCCCTAGAAAACTTTACTTGCCCTCCAAATTTAGGAAAATCAAATACTAAAGTAACTACTGACATTTTTCCCTTGTGATTTGTAGACATTCTTTCATTAAAACATTCTCTTTTTCCTAATAATAATAATAATTCTATTATTCATATATGATTATTTTTCCTTAGAGAAAACAGAAATTTAAATAAACAAGTAGAAGTTTAAAAACAAGGATTTTGGGTTGGGGTAGGATCGAGGAATCATGTTTTAGTTTTGTTATAAATTCCAAGCAATGCCTCATCTGCCTTTATGTTATCTCCAAGTAATTCAGGAGACATTTTGTCCTGCCCCCACAACTAGCTGGAAGGAATTTCTTAACAACAAATTGGTGAAATATAATTGTATGTTGCTGAATAATTTCTACACAGCAGCTAATACAGTGGTAAAGTAAGAAATCATGACCAGCAAAGCTCACAGAGTGGTCCAAGATTCCATACCAATCTGTATCCAGCTCTCAACAACTCAGATTCTAGCTTGGGGCCCTTCATTTTGACCTTATCAAATTCCCTTTACTCTCTTTCCTCTGGTTTGTTCAGTTTTGAAAGCCTGCATATGCTAAGGATGCTTGATCAGTGGAAATGAGGTTTTTAACAATAGTACAAATCAACCTTCTTTCCCTTTTCACAACTAGATAGATAATTATAACAAAAAAAAACCCTGCATCACCCATTACCATCAGAATAGCTCATTCATACTGAAGATTATGCAGACCAAACTACATTCCCCTCCTTCTGGAACTTGTGTCTCATCTGTCTCCTACTTCACGCTCCAGCTAGTTGGTTTATGAACCACTTGCCAGGGCAGGTATTGTTCCATTCATGTATTCATTCACTCACCCATTCAAAGGGCATTTGTTGAATGCATTTGCTAGTCAGTGAACTAGGAGACTTATATTATTATTTTTAATCCTAACGTCCCCATGAGGTAAATAATCTTATTCCAATTTTATAGATGAGGAACTGGGACTCAAATCAATAAATTATCTTGCTAGACCAGGTCTGTACAATACCAAAGATTATGTCTGTCCTACTTCACACAGGACTGAAAGAGACAATGGGCAATTAATTGCAGCTTTTTACATTTTGTGCTAATGTGATCCACTGGCTTAAACATAGAAAGTCTCTATCTCTTCCAGGCCTGTCCAGCTCAGTGAAGGAAATGAGTACATCAGTTCACTTGTCAGATTTGCTCTTTTGAAAAAAAATGAAGTTATGCAAATATTTGCTGTTCCATTAACTTAGGTAATCTAGAAACTAGTGAACACAAAATGAATTTTTGCTTTTTGGGCTATTGGTCTTGCCATTAGTTAAAATGTTATGACACATTTCATCTGTAACATAAACAAACCTGAGCTATTTTAAAGTCCAGAAAATGTGAAGTGAGGGCTGAAACTCAGTGGAGGACTAATTTTTACAACTGTCTCCTCTTTGCATCAGGCCTCTTGTCTGTTGTTTGGTTTCCATTTCGAAATCATGAAATGAACGTACCGTTCTGACCTCCAGCCATCTGTTGGCAGCCGAGAGAAATAAGTAGGCAATGTTGTTTGTGTCTGTCAGTTCCAGCATACGTTGCTTAAATCTGGTTTCATGCCTGTAGAAAACAAAAATATTGCAATGCTAGCCACACTAGAGAAGAAATAATAAAAAACAGTCACACTTACTACTACACTATTTACTCAACACAGTGACAAACTGATGGGGTGGAATGACTAGTCAATGAACTCCTACGTCCAAATAAAAGCCAGCTGCTACCACTCTGCTGCGCCCTGCATAGAGATGGTGTGTCCAGCACTTCCTTTCTTTCTCAAACCCTTGCTGCAAGAAGGAATCTGCCTGATGACAAAATCCTATTAAAGAGCATTTCACAAATTTTCATGTAATTATTGTAGCCATGAAAACAAAGCATCGTCTATGTTGCAAGGGCCTTACAGAGACCAGAATAAGTTGCACAGAAATGCCATATATTCTACCAGCTTTTTATGGCACCTAATTTACTTTTAATTGTATGGTTAGAGTTGGGGTGGGAGGTGCTGGATGAGAACCAGGGAAGACAGGAAACTATGCATTTGTAAAAGGCAAATACACACTTTTAACTTTCTCTTTTCACTTGATGTTACTGGAAACCAAAGAAGGAATTGCAGCTGCAAGAAGTACAAGTAGGACAAGTGGAGATGGTAGATGTTCTTGCTCAAAAAGACATCTTATTCTTCAAGGTTCTAGAATATTTGCAAGGATAGTCATTGCACGAAAGAAATTCTTGGTCTGGGGTACTTACAGGGTTCTATGATATACCCAGTTTAGATATGGATTCCTGACCAAATTAAGTTCATACTTGGACATCAATATAATGAGACCAAATTCTGTGCAACCTGTGTAATAAAGGAAACTTCCAATAAAACCGCTAACCGTTTAAACTGTGAGCTACTCTCTCACAGAAAGTCATGCTACATGTTCATAAATGTTTTCTAAGTCATGAAAGCAGTCTTTTTTCATTTTTCAATTATTTCCTCTGAATAACAGAAACAATGGAAAGCTGGGCAATATAATCAAGATAACTGGTTTGAAGGTTGGAGGAAATGTCAAACCAAAATGTGGTTTATTCACTTTCCGGGGCTGTCACTGGGATTATATAGACCTCCTCTCTATGTGTTGGGTTTACAAGGAATAGCCAGTTCTCACTGTGACAGCCTGCCAGTGACTCCTGTTTGATAGAAGACTGCCCTAAGTCTCCCCCAAATCTTCAGATCAATTTGCAAAACTTTATAATAAACCATCCCTGTGTCAAAGCATGAAGAAGTCCTGGGTGGGGTGTTCACTTGGCCCATAAAGCCATCCATACAGGCCAATATAAAGCAGATCCTTGATATCTGTCCAATCAATTTGATCATTCCAATACGCCAAACCAGATAAATCAGATAACTGAGTCAGACAGCAACATCTGATTTACAATAATCAAAGGATTCAGCCATCAGGGCCAAATAATTACCTCACTTCGAGTGATGCAGCCCTGACCCAGATGCCATGCCCAGGAAGACCTGTGCTGAATGGCAACACATGAAGTGGGACTAAGCAGTCCGAGGACCATGACTACCCTCATGATGACCCTTTCAGAGATGAATAGAATGAATAATTAAAAGGTAGGATGGCTCACAAGGTTACAGGATTTACTGAAATAGTGGATATGAACTATGAAGAGCTAAATCCATGTAAAGGCCATTCTTTCCGTACTTGCGATGCTAGGTAGAGTTTCATCCATTCATTCAGAAACACTGAGCAAGGACCAACTCTTAGTGGGACATCAGAGTATATATATGAAATACAAGACATGATCTCTGCCCCTGAGGAGCCCATTGTTTGGTGAAGGAGATGAACAAGGAAGAACGATACAACACAGAAGTTAGTTACATGGCCCTATGCACAAAATGCTACATAACATAAAGGAATGGGAAGATCTGCACTGACCAGAAAGAAGGCAGGAGACTGCATGGAGGGTGGGAAGAGAAGGGTTAAGCAAGCTTTCCCAGAGGACTGGGCAGATGGTCTGAGTGAGTTTTAAGGGATGAGCTGAACTTTTCAGATGAACAAGGGAGGACAAAGCAATGGAGGAAGAGGCAACAACATGAGAAAATCCAACACGTTAATGGATTCAGGCGTTCGAGACAGGGTCCTCTCCCTAGACAACTGTGCAATGGAGAGACTGGAGGTGCGGCCAGTTGGACCAAGGCCAGTGGACTACATTGGAGACAAACGTCAAACACTCGGTTCTGACAAAGTGCTTTGTCTGGGATTCTTCTTTCTCTCCCTTTAGTTTGAGGATATTGTTTCAGATACACTCTTAACGAGTTTGTAAATGGAGTTGGCAACAGTCTGAAGCAGCAGTGAGAGGGGAGGGGTGGAAATGCAGTGAACATTCTTTCTGTGTGTTTCTGTTTGGCAAGAAACCTTCCATTTTACTAATGGAAACTTTGACACACTCAGTCTGTATCTTTTCATCCATATCCAGCTCATCTTCTGAACATTCTTAAACCTTTATTTTGTCAGACAAAAAAAAAAAAGCAAAGGTCACTGAAATCTCAGTCTAATTTAACTGTGATACTTTTGTGGTGAACGTCTTGAGGGAATTCATTGCTGCCTGTAAGTACACCAGGAACCCTGAGTGCAGGGGAGGAAAAGCAGCCTAATCAGTAAATACAAACTTTCCAAAAAAGCTGAAGACTCTGGGGACTCTGGGTAGCCTGAGAGAAGGGAAGAAGTGGATGGAAAAGAATGCGCTTGATTCTCGACCACAAGTACTGAATGTAAGGATTCTAGGATTTTCTTCATGGGAGCAGGACATTCCCCCCATTTTAAAACTTCCTTTGGTTTAAAATGCTGCACTTTGTGGGTTTTAGTATTTACTTTAAAACTGAACTCCAAAACCATAAAACTCTTAGAAAAAAACATAGGCAAAAATCTCTCGGACATAAACATGAGCAACTTCTCCATGAACATATCTCCCCGGGCAAGGGAAACAAAAGCAAAAATGAACAAGTGGGACTATATCAAACTGAAAAGCTTCTATACAGCAAAGGACACCATCAGTAGAAGAAAAAGACATCCTACAGTATGGGAGAATATATTCATAAATGACATATCTGATAAGGGGTTGACATCCAAATTATATAAAGAGCTCATGCACCTCAACAAACAAAAAAGCAAATAAGCCAATTAAAAAATGGGCAGAGGAGGTGAGCAGACACTTCTCCAAAGAAGAAATTCAGGTGGCCAACAGGTACATGAAAAGATGCTCCACATCGCTAATCATCAGAGAAATGCAAATTAAAACCACAATGAGATATCACCTCATACCAGTTAGGATGGCTAACATCCAAAACACAAACAACAACAAATGTTGGTGAGGATGTGGAGAAAGGGGAACCCTCCTACAGTGCTGGTGGGAATGTAAACTAGTTCAACCATTGTGGAAAGCAGTACGCAGGTTCCTCAAAAAACTCAAAATAGAAATACCATTTGACCCAGGAATTCCACTCCTAGGAATTTACCCTAAGAATGCAGCATCCCAGTTTGAAAAAGGCATATGCATCCCTATGTTTATCGCAGCACTATTTACAATAGCCAAGAAATGGAAACAACCTAAGTGTCCATCAGTAGATGAATGGAAAAGGAAGATGTGGTACATATACACAGTGGAATATTATTCAGCCTTAGGAAGAAAACAAATCCTACCATTTGCAACAACATGGATGGAGCTAGAGGTTATTATGCTCAGTGAAATAAGCCAGGTGGAGAAAGAAAAGTATCAAATGATTTCACTCTTCGGTGCAGTGTAAGAACAAAGAAAAAACTGAAGGAACAAAACAGCAGCAGACTCACAGAACCCAAGAATGGACTAACAATTACCAAAGGGAAAGGGACTGGGGAGGATGGGTTGGAAGGGAGGGATAAGAGGGAAAAAGGGTCATTACGATTAGCACATATAATGTGTGAGGGGGACACGAGGAAGGCAGTATAACACAGAGAAGACAAATAATGATTCTGTAGCACCTTACTACACTGATGACAGTGAGTGTAATCGGGTATGTGGTGGGGACTTGATAGTGGGAGAAGTCTAGTAACCATAATGTTGTTCATGTAATTTTACGTTAATGGTAGCAAAATTAAAAAAAAAAAGAACTCCAGAAGACCTAAATCTGGATGAGTGTGATTCAGTTACCTTTACCTAAAAGTTGAGGGTTGGCTTTTTTTCCCCCAGTAATTCAAGGCTTGAAAATCAACACATACATTTTTGTTCTTCTTACAGTCACCTGAATTTTGCTGTTGTAAAATTAGGAATAGTCATGCCAACTTCTGCTTGTGTGTCTAGCGAAGAACGTAAATGAAAAATCTAAATCTTGACTCTTGTTCAAGTTCCCATTTCATTGTAAATCACCCTCCTTTCCTTTAAGGTGCTTCACCTGACTCTAGTCCTCATGTGTCTCAGAAAATGACCTCCCCTTGTTCTTCAGGGAGAAAATAGAGGCTGTTTTATGTTGAACCTGTCAACTTTCTGCTGTTCCCCTACCAGTTCACCCAAATTCAGGCAGTGTTCACCCCCCACCAGCCATGTCATCCTTTTTCTTTGTAGAATTTATCAGGCAGTTCCAGAGCCCCTTCCACCTATGAACTTGGCTACCTGCTGCTGCATGCCACACCTCTATCAGGGTTACTTAAATGACTAGCGGCAGCAGTGAGACTCACTGCACCCCACTCAGCCCCAGGGCCTTGCAATCATTCTGCCCTCACTGCAGAGAAGGTAGAGGGCAGCCCAACCCACCACAATCCTAGCAGAATCCATTGCTCTGATCACAAAAGTCTTGCTGAGGCAAGCTTCCAGCCACAGCAGACTGAGACCACTGCCAGCTGACAGGCAGAAAGCAAGCCCTGCCCATTTCCCACCAATGGCAATGGGGGCTCCACTGCAAAGGAGATCCAGGCACTGGTGAGTAATGAGTCTTGAGCATCTGGGCACCACAGGATGCCCTCTTCATAAAGTCATTACTCTCTAGACCAAGGAGCAGAGAAGATCCATCTAATACAAAGGAAGAAACACAGAAACCCTGACAAAATAAAGAGGCAGAGGAATATATCCCAACAAGACTACAAGAAAACAGAAAGAGAGCTAAATGTAACTGAGATAACCAATCTTCTTGGTAAAGATTTCAAAGTAAAAGTCATAAATATGCTCACTGATCTGCAGAAAGGCATTGAGGCTCTCAGGAGGACTTCAACAAAGAGATACTAGAGCTAAAGAATACAGTAACTGAAATGAAACACACAATGTAGGGGATGAATAATAGATTGCTGCAAGGAGAGGAGACAATGAGATGGAAATTAGAGAACAAGAACATAATGAAGCTGAGAAACAGAGAGAAATAAGGATCTCTAGGAATGAAAGAATGGTAAGAGAGCTGTGTGACCAATCCAAATGAAACAATATTATCATAATAGAGGTACCATAGAAGAGAGAGAGGGAGGGATAGAAAGTGTCTTTTGAGAAAATAATCATTGAAAACTTCTCCCTTTTGGGGAAGGAAACAGACACCAAGTTCATGGAGGCACAGAGACCCCCTAACAAAAGCAATACCAGCAAAACACCACCAAGACACATAATAATTAAAATGGCGAAGATTAAGGATAAGGAAAGAGTACCGAAAGCAGCGGGAAAGAAAAAAAATATTACTTACAAGGGAACCCTATCAGGCCATCAGCAGACTTCTTAGCAGAAACTTTACAGCCCAGAAGGGAGTGGCATGAAATATTTAATGTATTGAGGTAAAAGGACCTTCAACAAAGAATCCCCTACCCAGCAAGGTATAATTTAAATTTGAAGCAGGGATTAAACAATTTCCAGATAAATGAAGGCTAAAAGAAATTATAACAACTAAGCCAGCCTTACAGGATATGTTCAAGGGACTGCTGCAGATGGAAATTTTCCTGAGGCTAAATAGTTTCCACCAGTGAAAATAAATCCACAGTAAAGGTAGAATATTGATTAAATACCAAGGAAGTAGAAAATTAAAACAAAAGTAGCAAAATCACCTATACACAAAAACCAATCAAGGGATACACAACAAGAGCAGATTATGACATCTTATACTTAAAGAAAATAAAAAAGTACTTTTACATTGTGTTTGAAATAGAGCAATCAACTGAATATAGACTGTTATATAGTCAGGAAGATATCCTTCAACCTATGATAACCACAAATCTGAAGCCTACAATAGATACACAAAAAATTTAAAAAAGAATTTAATCACAATAGTAAAGAAAACCATCAAATAACAAGAGAAGAGTCGAAGAAAGGAAGAAAGGAACAGAGAGGAGCTGTAACAACAAACAGAAAACAATAAAATGGCAGTAAGTACATACCTATCAATAACTACCTTAAGTGTAAATAAACTGAATGCACCAATCAAAAGACACAGAGTGGCAGAATGGATAACAAAACAAGATCCATTTGTATGCTGCCTACAAGAGATTCATTTCAGAACAAAGACATACACAGACTAAAAGTGAAGGGATGGATAAAGATATTTCATGCAACCAACAGGGAGAAAAAAGCAGGAGTAGCAATACTTAAAATCGATTTGAAAACAAAGAAAGTAACAAGAGACAAAGAAGGACATTACATAATGATAAAGGAGTCAGTCCAATAAGAGGATATAATCCATATAAATATCTATGAACCCAACACAAGAGCACTTAAATATATAAAACAAATAATAATAGAACTAAAGGGGAAAACAGACTGCAACACCTTCGTTTTAGGAGACTGTAACACACCACTCACATCAATAGATCATCCAGACTGAAAAAAAAAATAAGGAAACAG